>CM041776.1:188453424-188476519 GCA_023374045.1 Limonium bicolor | reverse complement strand
TCTAGCAATTTCTGACTGAATCTGACGAGAAATTCAATTTAAAAATGCTCCGACATTTAAAAAATTCGTTTCCACCTCAGAAAATTCATAATATCCATTCTTGACATGTGGTTAAAATTTCATAGCAAAATCCTTTGGGAAGTTACTTAGTTAAAATATCGAAAAATCTTACTTTTACTAGATTTTCTTTATCTTTAAGAAAGTCTATAAAAGGGATAGGTTTTTGGATAAAATCAGAACCTCACATACTCAAGAACCCTAGAGAGTCAGAAAAGGCAGCCCCTCTCTCTCTCTCACGTTTTCCAACACCCGGCCACCCAAATTATACCGAAAATCCCCCGAAATCATCATCTAAACACGTTTTCCAATTCCCAAAGCACCAATAATCATCAAAACCCCACAAAAACACCACCAAAACGTGAAGAACAGCAAGAACAACCAACAACCAGAAGCTTGGTTCGAAGTCCTTTCGGGTCTACCATCAACGGAGCACTCGACGAATCCCGGTGTGAAGAAACGTTGTGAATCCGAAGGCAAAACAGGTAGAAACTCAGCTTCCCTAATTCTCCACGGTATTATCTGTCTTGCCTCGAAATTTGAGCTCAAACTAACCTTCGTAGGCTTCTGTATTGCTGTTTGTTTAAGCCTCTGTCAGATAACTTGTTTGCTAAGTTTTGTGCTTAATTCGAATTCAAATTGAAAACTTTCAATCACTAACGTCTTGTACATCTTTCAGGCTACACACCCATAAAATTTGAGCTCAAAACACCCTCGGGAACCTTCTGAAAACCCCTGTCCGTGGGTGGTCCGTGACCTCGGACCTATGGTCCGGGACGTCGGACGCGTTGTCCGAGACCACGGACACCCACGGACGGCGGCAGGATTTTAAAAAATCAAAATTTATGTTTTTCTAATGATGTCCGGGCCCACGGACAGCCTGTCCGTGGCCCCGGACTTTGCAAATTTTTGTTTTCCTTTAATTTCGACTTTTCTGTATATTTAGGTTAACTGGGGTCCGTGGTTTCGGACATTAGGTCCGTGGCTACGGACGGAAACGAAATTTGACCTAATTCTGCCTCCGAAACCCTAGTTTAGGTAATTTCACTTTTCACTTTAATTTTCTGTCAAAAAATGCTAAAAAACACAAAAAAACAGAAGCTCGCGCACTTAGGTTAAAACGACTCGTAATAAGCCGTAAATAAACTGAGTAGAGGAAAAACGACCTAGGAAGGGTAATGAAAGTAATTGAACCCTAATTAAGTCGAATATCAAGCCCCCGAACCCGAACTCTCCTTTCCTAATTTGATCTAGGTTAAAATTAGGTGGCGACTCATAATAGGTTCCAGTGAGCTAGCTTAGGTTTTAATAATTATTGTTGGATGACATAGTTATTAATCTTAGGCTATAAGTGGACCTAAAACCCGATTAGATCCCAATCAATTTAATCAACATAGGATAGGGTTTAAAATCGAGGCTCACAGACTGGCGACTCTGCTGGGGACAAACTTCTTAATTTTAACTTGTTTAATTTTAAGAAAGAGGGCTTAACTCGAAAATGTTTATTTGTGGCTTTATTATTGTTTGTTTACTTTCGTGCGCACTTTAATTTCTGTACCTTTGCATCATATGAGAGCGAGGGTCCACGTAAACCGATCTCACCCCGGGACCCATTTGAGGGTCCCCTGTCAGGGACTCACACCTTTTAGGTGATGTGAATAAGCGGGGGAAAAGAGGAGGGTGTCGTCTAACCGCACCCCCTTAATACCTGGGCTTTAGCCCCAAGCGTTTTCCTGGCAGTGTCCTTACCTAGCCCATTGTTTGGTCAGTCAAAGACCCGACCGTAGACGCACACCTTCAGGTGATGTGAAAAAAGTGGGGAAGCCCAAAGAGGATAGCGTGCAAGCCCTATTCCTTTGAGGTGACCGGGCCCATGCCCCAAGCACCTCTCCGGATCGATCCATACCCGTTTGGATTTAAACGTCTAGTGAGGACATGTTGAATTTGTGTGGGCCTTGTTTGCTTGTATGATCGGCCCATTACACAGCCTACAGATTGATAGGAACTTTTCCTACATTAACCTAGCCCTGCCCGAATTGGCGGCTCTATTTGTTTGCGGCCCAGAGGTCCTGTTTGGTTTAATATGTGAGTCATTCGGGCTTCGGCCCAAAAGCTTAGACTTAGGTGATTTCTCTTCTGGTCCAATTCGAATTATCCATTTAGTTCTAGGCCCATGAAAAACAAATCCACCTCAAGCAGTTCATGAAAATCCATCGGGCCACTTCGTTTCAAGGCCCATTCCGGTTTAGGAAAAAACTTTCACTCGGGCTTTGGCCCAAAATTCTAGATTTAGGTGTCATCTTTTAGGCCTAATCAGAGTTACTCGACTCAAACAAGTTTTAAATTAGAACGACGTCTTACCAAGTACTTCTTCCCGGCCCAGAACTTCAGTCCGGTCCTCTTTATTTTCTGACAGATGGTATTTTGAAAACAGGTAAACTGTCATAAGCATGGAGGGAAAAGGAAGGTCAGTTACAACGGAGGATAGAATGGCAGAGATAGAGCTTAGGCTAAAAGCCATGGAGGAAGCCGTGGAAGAGTTGAGAAACAGGATCAACTCTCGGGATGCGGACTCTCATGGAGCCGCCAGTACAAGAGAGAATGGCCAAGCTGAACTAAAAGCCATGATGGCTGCTATGGAACGGAGACATGGTGCTGTCAGGGATGCCATGGAGTCGAACTACGTCGCAGCAATCAAAGAAATGAGGGCAAAGGCCCTTAACCTGGAGGCCAGACGTCAAGCTCAGGATGCACTAGTGGGTAGGCTTCTTAGCTCTCTTCACGACCACATTAAAGTCGGCTCCTTTGGAGCCCAAGGATTGCAAGGGAATGTCGAGGAGATTGCCGCAGAGCTCAGAACAGCAATTGGGAAGACAGGACCGGACAATGAGACAACAGCTTGCATCCAAAGTTGCACCCGGAAAAGGTCTAGGCAGCATGAGGCGAATCCCGGTCAGAGAGAACCAGGTTGGATCATTGGAGCAGTAGGACCACCCGGCAGAGCTCCCGGCGGAGGGAATTTTCAGACATTGGCCAACCATTAAGCCAGACATTTGCAATGCTCCAGGAACGAAACATGCTACAGCCTCTCACTCCCCGACCGGGGACCCTCAAAAAGGAAGGAATCTAAGTCAGTTCTGTTGGTACCACCAATTACCCGGCCATGATACCAATGATTGCAAGGCTCTGAGACACGCAATCCAGGATCTCATCGATCAAGGGCATCAATTTCAAGGACATGGGAGTGTAGGCAGGGCATCCACGCCCGAGTCTTATTAGAGTTTGTAGTCTTTAAGTACTGTTTTGTTTTTCAATTAGGTAGATTTCTTTTTATTAGTCACCTTTTGGCTTTCATAGTAGTTAGTCCCCTTTGCTATTTTTGGTAGCTCTCCCGAGTTTGTAGTTTCTAACGTTATTTTTACACTGAATAATACATGGTTCCATTTTCACAATTTCCATGCAAATCATTTCCATTCATTTAAAAAAAAAACGAGCAACCTCATCGCTCCGTCCATACTCACTACAGCTCCTCGTACAAATACCACCTTCAGCATATACACCCCGTGTGCCTCACCACTCCACTTTCTCAACATTTCACCAAATACATAAAGCCAAAAAATTTGCTCCACAAAATCACCCCATCACCACTCACCATCATTATTCCGCACAACCACCTTCCACAAATAACCTGGGTATTCAAAAGGCTTGTCAAAAACCCCACAACAATACTGGGGGCAATCTGAGTTAAGGAGCGATAATGTTTATTTCTTTTGTTTAAATGCGCAAACAAGTCTCTGAGTAAACGTTTCGCGAGGGTGCCTTGAGCGGTAAAACCAAGAGCGAAAGAGCGTGTCACTTTTACACGGCTCCAGAGAGGTCACATTCAAAGGTAAGGCAAGCGGCATGACTCCGATCGAAGGAGATATTTTGTAAATTTACGCTTAAACCTGTAAAAAGTAACAAAGAAAGGATACACAACTATTAGGGATGACGAAGCACCTAGGTACAGCACCACACAGCCAAAGGCCTATAAACCCAGGCATTAAACCCTAGGCACCCCCGCTGAGCTTTTCGTATATGACCTCTTTCACAATATTGCAAGCTCCACAAACAAGCTAGCCAATGATGAATAACCGACCCGGTGACCAAAGAAAGCAAGGAGCCCGACTTCCGAACAACAACTTCACAAGTCCAAAGAAGCAAAACCGCTACCAGCATGACAAAGCGATCCGCAAATGGTCCCAAAGTGACACAGGATCCAAATGAGCTAACATTAAAAAGCTCTCAAAGTTCAAAACCGGGAAACACAAGAACCCCGAAGGAAAGGAGACTCAAAGAAAGGCAAACCTGAAAAGCCTCAAAGAAACCCAGAATCGGAAAAAGAAAGAAAATGCAAGGAACAATCCAAAAGTTCTAGGTCCCAAGTTCATAAGCGAAGTCATCACGGAGTAGCCAAACGACTTCAAGGCGAAGAGGACAAGTCCGAGAGACGGTGCAAGTTGCAGCTTTGGTCATCCTTAAAGCTCCACATATCCTAAACATTCCTCCATTACCCTGTTGTCATTCGTCACACCCCATAGCCACGTTATAAGCTCAAAAGACTTCCGACTTAGTAGTTGTGTATCCGATCATGTGAAAGTAACAGGTTGAACGCGTAAATTGAACAAATGTCAAATTCAATGGTTGAGACGTCGTGACCTAAAAGGAGAGTACGAGTGCAAGCATCAAACACTTTGAGTGTAGGATAGAAAGTACCACGTCAAGATAAACCCTGACCCTGTGAGAGTGAGACTTGTTTTTGCGCAATTTATCAAAGAAGATACTGGGGGCAATCGATCGTTCCGATCGATTGCCATGAAACCCTAAAAAACTCAGATTGCCTTAAGGAAAAATACTGGGGGCAATTGTTGGTTCCAACAATTGCAACAACAACACCGATTGAGGCCCAAAAGTCCAAAACCCGAAGGTTCAAACCATCCAAACATTCACAGGCCCATCCTAAGCCCTTCATCCACATCAAATACTCACAGGCCTGTCCTAGGCCCTTCCTCCAAATCAAATTTCCTCAGGCCCGTCCTAAGCCCTACCTTCACACTCAAGCATCCGCAAGCCCGTCTTGAGCCTTACCATCTCCAGGTTTGACATAAACCCTAATCCTTCTACATCATTTTGGACCCGCCATACACTTGACTCACTTTCACTTAGATCCAACCTTTAGGCTCGTCATAAGACCTAGATCCTTTCTTAGGCTCGTCATAAGACCTAGAACCTACCTTTAGGCTCGTCATAAGACCTAGATCCCACCTTTAGGCTCGTCATAAGACCTAGAACCATCCTTTAGGCTCGTCATAAGACCTAGAACCATCCTTTAGGCCCGTCATAAGACCTAGGTCCAACCTTTAGGCCCGTCATAAGACCTAGATCCAACCTTTAGGCTCGTCATAAGACCTAGATCCTTTCTTAGGCTCGTCATAAGACCTAGAACCAACCTTTAGGCTCGTCATAAGACCTAGATCCCACCTTTAGGCTCGTCATAAGACCTAGAACCATCCTTTAGGCTCGTCATAAGACCTAGAACCATCCTTTAGGCTCGTCATAAGACCTAGTTGCATTCCCTTAGGCTCGTAGTAAGACCTAGCATTACCTTTTAGCCTACCCACTCTCATCAAACACATTGCATTCATCTCATTCATATAGGCTCGTCATAAGACCTAGTTGCATTATCCAGGCGCGTCACAAGACCTGGCGACAGAAAGTTGGCGAGGTGATGGCAATAAATCCTTCCTTTTGCGATGTCAACTTATTTTTGGGATCAACGAATGGTGGGCAAAGGCAATAAGTCCCCAGGGTTTTTACCAGGAGTTATCCCTGCACACCGGCTTGGGGGGCGATGGCAATAAGTCCACATTGGGTCCAGCCAGGAGCATCGGCACGGGTTTCGGTCCCCCAGAAGCATCCGAGCATCGTCAGTATCATCAGCATCATCAATCATCAGCATCATCAGCATCATCAGCATCATCAACATCATCGGCATTATCATCAGCATCAGCATCATTTGCATCATTAGCATTTCAGCATTCTTGCATTTGCATCCAGTTTTCACATTCTAGGTAGTCAACGCCTTAGAATAGCTTGACATCATTTTCATCACTTTAGGTAGTCAGCGCCTTAGAATAGCTCGACAGCATATCATCATTTTAGGTAGTCAACGCCTTAGAATAGCTTGACATCGTATCATCCTTATAGGTAGTTGGCACCTTAGAATAGTCTGACATTACTTCATTATTACCTTTAGGTAGTCAGCGCCTTAGAATAGCTCGACAATGCTTTGTAGCTTAGGTAGTCAGCGCCTCTGAATAGCTGGGCATCGTTAACCCGGTTTCACACAACGTGGGGGATTCTGTGGAGTCCAAAATTTTGGGGCACCACTCAAGCATCAACCAGACTTTTCACATTCGTTACAAAGTCCAGTTGAGGGGGGCAATCTGTTATACCCAAAATTTTGACCCCCTGGTTAAGGTCTACGAGGTTGTGAGGGCCATCTCCATCAAACAGTAAGAGACTCTGGCCCGATCGGCGTGTTCCATGGCACATGGAGCAGCTTCGTCATTGTCAGGGGCGTTTTCGTAATTGTTAAGGCTCCTGAGGCCTCCTATAAGCTTTCTCTCTCCTCCAAGGGATGCCCAAATCAGCTTGAAATGTTTTGATATTTTGACCCATGATAGAGGATGGCATTGTAAGCATAATGGCGTTGGAATTTTGATTTTTCGAATTTCCAATAATTTTCTAGCAATTTCTGACTGAATCTGACGAGAAATTCAATTTAAAAATGCTCCGACATTTAAAAAATTCGTTTCCACCTCAGAAAATTCATAATATCCATTCTTGACATGTGGTTAAAATTTCATAGCAAAATCCCTTTGGGAAGTTACTTAGTTAAAATATCGAAAAATCTTACTTTTACTAGATTTTCATTATCTTTAAGAAAGTCTATATAAAGGGATAGGTTTTTGGATAAAATCAGAACCTCACATACTCAAGAACCCTAGAGAGTCAGAAAAGGCAGCCCCCTCTCTCTCTCACGTTTTCCAACACCCGGCCACCCAAATTATACCGAAAATCCCCCGAAATCATCATCTAAACACGTTTTCCAATTCCCAAAGCACCAATAATCATCAAAACCCACACAAAAACACCACCAAAACGTGAAGAACAGCAAGAACAACCAACCAGAAGCTTGGTTCGAAGACCTTTCGGGTCTACCATCAACGGAGCACTCGACGAATCCCGGTGTGAAGAAACGTTGTGAATCCGAAGGCAAAACAGGTAGAAACTCAGCTTCCCTTTCTCCACGGTATTATCTGTCTTGCCTCGAAATTTGAGCTCAAACTAACCTTCGTAGGCTTCTGTATTGCTGTTGTTTAAGCCTCTTCAGATAACTTGTTTGCTAAGTTTCGTGCTTAATTCGAATTCAATTGAAAACTTTCAATCACTAACGTCTGTACATCTTTCAGGCTACACACCCATAAAATTTGAGCTCAAAACACCCTCGGGAACCTTCTGAAAACCCGTCCGTGGGTGGTCCGTGACCTCGGACCTATGGTCCGGGACCTCGGACGCGTTGTCCAAGACCACGGACCCACGGACGGCGGCGGGATTTTAAAAAATCAAAATTTATGTTTTCTAATGATGTCCGGGCCCACGGACAGCCTGTCCGTGGCCCCGGACTTTGCAATTTTTGTTTTCCTTTAATTTCGACTTTTCTGTATATTTAGGTTAACTGGGGTCCGTGGTTTCGGACATTAGGTCCGTGGCTACGGACGGAAACGAAATTTTACCTAATTCTGCCTCCGAAACCCTAGTTTAGGTAATTTCACTTTTCACTTTAATTTTCTGTCAAAAAATGCTAAAAACACAAAAAAACAGAAGCTCGCGCACTTAGGTTAAAACGACTCGTAATAAGCCGTAAATAAACTGAGTAGAGGAAAAACAACCTAGGAAGGGTAATGAAAGTAATTGAACCCTAATTAAGTCGAATATCAAGCCCCCGAACCCGAACTCTCCTTTCCTAATTTGATCTAGGTTAAAATTAGGTGGCGACTCATAATAGGTTCCAGTGAGCTAGCTTAGGTTTTAATAATTATTGTTGGATGACATAGTTATTAATCTTAGGCTATAAGTGGACCTAAAACCCGATTAGATCCCAATCAATTTAATCAACATAGGATAGGGTTTAAAATCGAGGCTCACAGTGTGGCATAGGCTATTTAATTTCCTTATCATCACCATTGTTCGTAGGCACTAAAATGATTGACTATTACTGGTTACGTTTTGCAATTGATTGCGGTAGTATACTTTCTTATGTGGTAGCCTTTAGGTTAATAGTTACATCACATCCTTTTAAGTCTCCGCATATTCGTAACCTCGAAGTTTTTGAATAATGTACCCATGTATTCTACCCGCTCGAGTCATCTAACACCGATATTCCATCTTTCGTACCTTCGTATTCTTGACTTGTAAAATCTCCCACTTATTTATAGTTCATGTGTCCTCTGGTAGGAGGTTTCGGGAATTATCCAACACCAACGTGATCAGCGTAAGTGTTGGACTACCCCTTTACCCCAATTTGTGCTCAGTGTCACTCGACCTGGCCAGGGTCGAGTTCAACTTTGCACATCCAATTTACACGATCAAACAATTGTTCACATTTGAATTCTTATCCCATTCGTTTCTAGTCCCCTGGCAATCAATTTACTGACTAGTGTCACCATCTAAGCCTTTAGATTAATCGTTCAAATCCTCTAACTGTACAGACCTCTAGGTGTGCACATATCTGTTTGTTCATTCATGTATATATTTATACCCATGTGTTATAATCCTCATGGTGTTATATTATGTTGTTGTGGAGTAGAAGCAGAAGAAAATGACCAGTTGTGGTCGCCAGTTTCCACTGTATGAGGTCGAGAGATTTAGGGGAATAATTGAATAAAAGAAGGAGAAAAGGGGGTTGTTATTGCTTTTCTCAGGTAATACAGAGAATGAAAAGAAACATGAGAAGGAGCAGGGAATTTATTGAATTCCGTAATATTATACTTTAGTGTGTAAAATTGTGTCACGCTTCGTTAAGCATTATAGGTTGTACCAATTTTATGATGTAATTTCGTCTTGAACTATCTTCTCTTATTCCATTGTTTTACGAGAGGTTTTCTTTAATTACCCTCTCAAGTGTTCGAATTGCAAAATTTATTTCAATCCCATCCTTGGCTTAATTAATTGCTTATTTGAGCTTTATTTATTTCATATATTTTAGGGTACTTCAGTCCTCTTTGCTTGTGAGGTTGGTCCTATCGACTGCTAAGCATGTCGACCCAAGTTGTCGCTAAAATTGGTCCTCTATGGGTATTATCCTTTTGGCAACGTCAATTGTATAGTATAATCTTTTCTTCTTGGGTTGATAGCATAACATTAAGTAGATGCCAGATCGGGTTTCCCCGAGTAAGAGGAGGCTGTCTACTCTCTGGCGTTCTTCTCTGAGTTTTAAGAGGTAATTAAGGATGTGAAGATGGGGTGTAGGTATTTGTTAGGCATCCAGTATTACTGGGGAAGAACCCTAACTAACGCGCCTCACGTACTACCCCAACCCTTGACTCACTGTCAGAATTCCTAATTCCAGGTTTCCCTATACTCGGTACTTCTCTATTCCAGTCATCAGAGCGTAACTACGCTCTGATACCACTTTCTGTAACACCCCCGAATAAAGATCCAGTAGTACAACAAGCTCCTAGCCTTAATACAAAACAACTATGCAGCGGAATCTCAACATCATCCGGGTGTCACAGGCGCCAACCACCCACGTGGTTGACAGACCACATTACCAACATCAAGTTACGGTCTGCATGACTGGAAACAGCCCTCAATACAAACTCATAAACAATACATAGTACAATTCCCAATTACCGAGTGTCTACAACAAAGTTACCAAATCTTAAACTAAGAATTACATCTCGGGTTTAGTATCAACCCATATATTACCCATACTACTACAACTTAAAAGTCATGCCCTGATGGACTACCCCCATGGTAGCCATCCCGCCTACGCTCCGTTATCGTCCGGCACAATACCTGAAAAAAATTGGGTGTAAAGGACTCACAAACTACGCTGAGTATGAACGTGTGAAGCCCGCATGTTACCGGGCCACACGACTACTTGGTCGAATGTTATTAAGTCAATTTACATGCTATATTAAAGCAGTAAAGCACATCACAATACATCATAATATCAAACACACTTTAAGGTAGCATAGCAATATCAACAAACATCCAAGCATAACAGGCTGGCATCATAGCCCATCAAACACGCAACCAAGCACAACAAGCTGCTAATATAGCAACGGCAATCATGTAAGTCATCAGACGTGCGCATAGGTATGTGATACCCATGATCCTCACTATGGGATCGTACGAGCGTCGTGTGTTTCATTTCTTTTCTCTTGTTCCCTTAAAGTGTATTTTCTTTCTCTTTCCTTGCACCAGGTCTGGGGATGTAATTTAGATCCCGTGACCATCTCACGTAGGTGCTAATCTTTCCTTGTTTCTTTAAGGGTTATTTGTGAATTCTCTTATCACCACAATTTGGAGTACATCTTGTCCATAGCTAATCCTCCATTCCCGGATAGCTTTCTCTCTCTGTTGTTTTTAAATGTTACTGGCCATTGCCCCGGATACCAAGGGTCCGTCTCCCTATTCCTTTTTCCATGTTACTAGCCTCTGCTCCGGATTCAAAGGGTCCGTCTCCCTATGCCTTCCATGTTCTGGTCTCTACCCGGATACAAAGGGTCCGTCTCCCTATTCATTCTCAATGTTACTAGCCTCTGCTCCGGATTCAAGGGTCCGTCTCCCTATTCCTTCTCAATGTTCTGGTCTCTACCCCGGATACAAAGGGTCCGTCTCCCTATTCATTCTCAATGTTACTAGCCTCTGCTCCGGATTCAAAGGGTGTCTCCCTATTCCTTCTCAATGTTATGGTCTTTACCCCGGATACAAAGGGTCCGTCTCCCTATTCATTCTCAATGTTACTAGCTCTGCTCCGGATTCAAAGGGTCCGTCTCCCTATTCCTTCTCAATGTTATGGTCTTTACCCCGGATACAAAGGGTCCGTCTCCCTATTCATTCTCAATGTATTGGCTTATCATTATCTTTGATAACTCGACACCATAGTGGGTGTCTTTAGAGGTCCTCTATAGTTAAGAGGAGTTTTCCCTTTTTATAGTTCTTTTGGTTTGTTTACGAAGTTCGTTGTGTTTCATCTCAAGGATTCATCAACGAGAAGGGACTACACTACTGTGTGCGTGCAAACAATATGCACAATAATAGCAAGCAGGTAAGCAAGGAAAATAATTAATCCATTCACATGCCTTACACAAGCTCACAACAAACAAATAAGCACGGTAAAACAAACATTCGTTTTCATGCATTAGTCTTGTGGTCATAAACAAACAAGGCACACAGCACACAAGCCGTGTAACACGGCAACATACGAACCACACATGTCCATACCTTATTAGAAGCAGAAGTTGTCTCACACTCGAAGTCCCGGTCGGAGTTCGCTACGGCCCTAGCGTTAATTAAAACAATGTGTCAGTTTATTATTTTATGTGACGACACTTTATATCGTATGTTTTTCCCTTGGTATGTTGTTAAGTGCTTGGTTTACATTATCCCTTAGGACTTCCCAAGTATTAATCCTAGGCTTATCTTGCCCCTAGGACATTCACATTATCAATTCACACGTTAACTAAGTCATTTCCTCTAGTTAATGCTTTAGAGCATCAAGAACACTAACATGTAACAAGTTTATCTAAGATGTATTTGCATTCGCCTAAGGGGTATTCTTTTCTTAGCTAAATAGCTTGTTTTTAATTCCATCATTTACACAATAACACTCCTCCATCACTTCTAGAATTCCCTCATACTGAAGCTTGATGTTTCAGAACCGAAATAATGGTCTAGTGTATAATCTTATCTTATTACATGTTTTTAATGTATCTAACTGTGGCTCGCTTATCCCAAAATGTTCCATCAACTAATTGGGTATATTAGTACAGGTTTGGGTTCCTTATTAGCCTATCAACACCCTTATATTACTCCTGAAATCTAGTTATACAGAAGCCACGATATTAATGAAAACTGAAACAACACTCTACACATTCTCTCTTGGTTCTTGTATTTATTCAGTTCAGCCAATGTTTCATCCTTCACCACAGTGTTTACACATCTAGCTAAGGGTGTTAACAATGTCTTAAACTCAGAACCAACCCAGAGAAACACTCACCCAGCTCCTTTACTCAAATACACAGAAACAGCTTATCCAAAACTTGAAACCGAAAACAAACTTGTGCAGTTCCTCTCTTGTTCGATTATGAACTACTCCCTATGTCTCTCACCAAGTGGTTATAGCTTACTCATGTGGGTTATAGAGGTTTTAGCTTCATTAGCAACTCAGTACAACCCTTTCTAACCCCTTTGTACATGGCTATACTGGACCGAAACAAAAACTGCCAAAACTGAGACATCCAACTAATTCATCCTCTTACATTTTTCCATTGTCAATAACCTGGCCTCTTACTAATCTACCTCAGTTAGCTTCTTGGTTAAGGGTCCTGATATGATTTTTATCCTCAAACATGCCCACAACAATATTGCTAATGCCACAGGAAACAAAACTCTTTACACTGAGACTGTATTGTTGCAATAATCAGAAACTAAAAATCTGAAACTGATTCCTGGCGTTTGTTTCTGCTACCTAATCTGACTTACATTTTTTTTTCCCACACGCTTGCACATTTTGTTAATGGGATTTACAATGTTTTCAACTCTTAAACCACTCATTACCCCCCCTTATACTTCTCTGTATTGGAGTTATACAGCAGAGCACCAGTTTCAGTAAAACTGAAAACTGATACATCCAAACCTGGTAACTCTCTTGATACTTGCAGTTTATTCACCATTCTGAGTTTTCAATCTCCCTCAACCTGATTGTCTGCCTAGTTAAATGTATTATTAACCTACTGAATTCAACACTGACTCACAATCACCTAAACACAACAGTGTCGTTACTGGAACCTCCAAACTATCGAAAC
Organism: Limonium bicolor; assembly: GCA_023374045.1. Lineage (NCBI taxonomy): Eukaryota > Viridiplantae > Streptophyta > Magnoliopsida > Caryophyllales > Plumbaginaceae > Limonium > Limonium bicolor. The sequence goes on along the minus strand of CM041776.1, from coordinate 188,463,323 downwards.
AGGCCACAACTGATAAACAAACTGAAGCATGATCTGGGTTTTTTTTTTGTCTTTCTGTTACGTTCTCAGGTTTGTTTTCTATTTTCAAATCTGTTCTTCTGTTTACCCCAACTTGCTAACCCATTTAGTTAGGTGACTTAATATGTTTTACACTCTAATCTAGCCAGAAACAACCAAGACAACATCTCTCACACCCCTTTTTGAAAATCTGAAACTGCAACAGGAAATAGAAAATGTGAGCTGCTGCATTTCTTCCTATTACTTTCTTTCTGTTCATCCTCTAATCTGACCTCCACTGTTTCCAAAGTTACTTACTCAGTTAGATGAGTGTAATAAGCAAGTCCTAAGCTAAACCCCAGCCCAAGGAAACCCTGTACACAACTCTGTAAGTTCGTTATACACAACCTGTATACTGCAGAGGAGAAAGAAAGCGTAATTACTGATATACCATATTATTTCTCCTGCTTCTTTTCTTTGTTTTCTGTTTTGTTATTAAGCTGTTTTCCAACCTCTCCCCCAAACAACATTGTTATATCTACTGGACTTACCTTTATTGAGACAAAAGGTTTCAGAAACTAACTAACAGAAACCTGCAACTGATGAAAATGAAAAAGAAACTGAAATCGTGACTGAACTTCTTGAATTCAGTTTGTTCCCAATTTGATTTCCTGTTTCTCCCACAGTGTTGACACTCTTAGTTAAAACAATTAACAAGTTTCCAACAGCATTCTCACCCCCTATGTCACACTCATATATCTCCTGTAATCAATTACCCAGAAACACATTCCAGACAAGGTATGACAGAACCAGTCAAAATTCCATCATTATAGACAAACTGTTTATGCTCAAGTTTAGTTTTATATTTTTTGGTAACCAAAACAGTAAGGTACTGCTGCTCATGAGCTTAAAGGTTATTTCACAAGGTGTAACAGAATAGGCAACACCTAAAAACTGAAGAAAATAGAAATCCTGAACTGATCCCAAAACTGGTAAACTGTAATATGATCTGATTTGTCATGTCTTTTTTCTTGTTCAGTTCCTTGTTCTAGTCCTCTTCTTTCCCAGTTGTTTAGTTCCTGAGTGAAGGGTTTTAGTACAGTCTTAATCCCATGGCAGACCCACAACAGCAGTGATAATCCTACTGAAACATATCTACACAAACCCAAATTTAACAAGGTTGAAGCTACTGCACTTCATAACCCTGGAACCAGACTCAACGGAAAACAGGAAACAAAAGGCAGGAACTACGAATTTCCTTTCTGTTCTTTCAGTTGCTAACTGTTTTTTTTTCCTCTTACTGCACTAGCTAGTTTCCTTTCTTTTGGGTTCACCTATCTGTTTCTTATGTTACCCTTGCAGGTATTTAAGCAACCTAGGAGAGAACAGAGAACACATGGGTAAAGAAACTATGTTTGGAAGTCGAAAATCAGAAATGAAGGCATTAAACCAACGGTCATGTGGCCTCACCTTGGGTTGATTTCGGGTGCATTTGAAGCTAGCTTCCAGGAGGGTTTTGGCACGTTCCTGGAGGGTCTTACTAAGGGAGTTCATGCATGAAAACAGGCGGGAAGAAGGGGGGTCAGTTAATAAATTTTGCAGCCACAGAACATAAGAAGTATGGGACTTAAGCAACCGGATTTTTTCTCTGGTCTCATTGTCTTACCGTTAGAAGTTCTTGGAGAGGTTTGCTTCAGAATGCCAAGAGTTCTGTCAGTGGTTGACATGCGAGGATCTTGTGTGGCCAATACAGAAAATAAGTGAACTTGAGCAGGGCGTTTAGGACAGAACTGGACGGGGCGAGATTTAAACACAAGTCTGTTGTTGGCTTACCTTGCTAGCTTCTTTTTCTTCTTCGAACTCACTTGTTCCAGATCCTCAGGAGCCAGCGTGAACAAACAGAGGGAGAATGAGGGGACTTGCTGGAATAGTCGTGAGCATGCAGGGAAAGAGAAGGGAGTCGGGTGAGGATGATGGTTAAGGGAGTTAGTGCTTCCGATTTACAAGAAGGTGGTGTGGGAAATTGAAGGCGCACCCTCTGATGCAACAGAGCTGTCCCTTGACTATATATATATATATTTTTTTTCAGAGTTCAAGATGACACCAAATCAGTAATGGACGTGGGGAGGGGGTATGGTGGTGATTGCTTAAAACTGATGACATAGCAATACCATTGAGGAGTAAAGCATCTGTATGTTTTATTTCTTTGAAACTGAACCCGACAGTAGCAGTGCGCTACTTTACATGTTGTTCTGTTTTTTTTTGTAGTCATTTAATAGCTTATATGTGTGGAGGCGCAGCTTACTAGTGAATACGAGCGTAGCTCAACCGGTTAAAGTGTTCGGGATGGGTACGAGAGGTACGGGGTTCAAATCTTAGCGGGAGTAAATCCCTTTTCCTTTTCCCCTCCTTTTTTTGTATATGTTATATACATGTTTATTTATATACATTAGCGACTATATAATATGTCACGTTATTAATGGTATACGTTGCTAGTCATTTATACGTACATGTATATTTACATGCGCCCCCTTTTATTTTGTCACATTTTAGTTATATGTAACTATGCGACGTTATTATTTATCATATACGACGTTGTAATATTGTAATGTTCCGTATATGTATTTTCATAAACGTACATATATAAGTACGTGACCGTATTAATACATGACGTTACATGTATATACCAAATTTAATTGCTTAGGGATTTATAGTGGTAATTACTCGGGGTATTTCACACCCAAAATCTCATAACACTTGTAACATTTACATTTGGTTTCCTAAGGGGTGTTTCTCCTAAATGACCACTATACCGAAATGTTTCCTCACCTTCATAACATCATCTCCCAAGCATCTCCTCTTACTAACCAAATCTCTTTTCAACTTTTGAATTCCTTTCTCAAACCTAAACATCATTCTCTCCTTATTCATCAATCATTACCTAAACCTATATAAACTTTTCCAAGACTTTGACACACCCTAGAAACACTCATTTGATTTCTAGAACTTCCAAGATAATGCCTAAATCCTTGTAGCACCTTAGAACACCTTAATGCACGTTTTCTTCCTTAGTGAAACATTTACTCATTCCTAACAATTCCTAGTTCACCCAAGTTTGTTTAAGCACTTAAAACTCCTTATACATTTTACAAATTTTTGCCATGGGTTCTCTTAGCACATCATCATTCCAAAGTTCATAGTTTTCACCATTAAACATTCAAGAACACCTAAATCCATCAAGAACACTATCACTCACAAAACTTCACCAAATTTACACTACATCACAATATAGTGCATAATTAAACTTGCTTGGCACTTAGGCCCTTAAATAACATGGCTCTTAGGCCCTTAAATTGCATAAACCTTAAACACTGAATTTCCCACATAAATAACGCCTTTGACCTGCAAATACATACACCAAGACATATGTTCTTTTACTAGTCTCCTTGAGAACACTTACTAAGTCATTCACCATTTGCTCTTTAGGTAGTTTTAACAAGCATTATAAGCTCATTTCTCCTAAGGCATTAAAACCACATTAGGTTAGTATATTTACTCTTTTCCACCCAAACATCTTTCTTGTTTCCTCATAAAACCGGTAAGGCATTTCATTCCTTGTCAACTACTAAACAATATACCAACATTGAAATGAGTATATAAGCTTTATGCTTCATCTCATTGTAAACCCTAGGTTTACATTATTTCAAAAACACTAATGTAGTTGTTTTACCTTGGTCTTTGAAGAGAGTTTGAATATCTATGAAGAGAGGACTCCACCTAGTCCATGAAAGTTTGGAATGAAGCTAGAACAAAGTCACACAAAGAGCACCATTAATGTGCAATTTCGGTCAAGGCAAAAACATGAAGGAAAACTTGATTTTTCTTTGAGATTCCTTACCTAGAAGCAAAGGAGATCAATAATATGTGAAAAGGTGAGCTCAAGCTCCTTCAATGGTGAATCTCCATTGCACCAAAATTGAGCTCTTGAAGATTTGAAAAGATAGAAGTGTAGAGCTTGCTCCAACTAAGAGAACGGTAGTCTTGGAATTAATTTCGGAGCATGGAGTCATAAGTTACAAGTGAAGGAAGATGAAGAATGAGATGGTACTGTTGGAAACCGATGGAGAGAGGAGGAAGAAGATGGCTACCGTGGGAAATGAAAGGAAAGAAGAGAATGAGGAGGTAAGTTTGCTTTTGTAAGATATTTATGTATAAAGCAAAATAGTACTTTACTTTAAGCTTTACTTTACTTATTTGATTTCTTTTACAAGTTGGTGACTCACACCTTGAAAAACCGTCCCCCATATATTTAGAAGGGTATAATAGTCTTTGTTGGCCAATTTAATTACTTAACAACATATGTTACAAACTAGCTTATAAAAGTTACTATTCATAAAAACAAGGCACATAGAAGTGAAATTTTTGATTTCCCGTTGATATAGACTTCCAAATGTGATACTATATAGTACACATGTTAATTAAAGAGTAATGATGGACATCTAGCCATACAAAACTCATTTACAAGACAATTTTTCAAAAACGTGCTTTAAGACTTCTTAAAGCACATTTTGTGTTTTAACTTGTTTTCAAGCTTGGTTTCTTTGGTAGTTGATTTAAATGTTCATTAACATATTTATAAGGTATAGTTATGACCTTTAGGTCTTATACAAATTTATCCCAAGCTTAGAGCACATTTTTGCTCATATTGCCTTTAAGGTATTTTCTTGTGTTTTGTTTGGTTTAACTGTCTACCAAAGTTTCCTAAGGACTTAATTAGCCTTATAAAATCATAATTAAATGTTTAAGTCTTGGTAGGCTCCTTGGGTCCTAACCAAGTTCACACAAGCTTAGAGCATGTTTTTGCTCAAACCGTGTCTTAGTGTTTTATTGTGTTTTACCATGGTTTAAATGGTTCATTGATGTCTCTAAGGCACTTTTTAGCCTTTATATACCATATATTAGTATTTAAACAATATATCAGGGTTTGGGGTATTTCACGGTCACACTTGTGTCCTGTCCGCCTAGCTGTCCGCCCAGCCCCATGCGGATGCATGTGTGGTCTCCGCGTGACTATTTTCTTCTACAAACTTTGACCGGCTCTAGATTCTTCGTTTGGACTCCGTTTTCTGAGCCGTTTGTGTCTATGCGTTCGTCTCTTTGTCTACTTTACTCCCAGCTTGGTTTTCCTCATGTTTAAACAATAAATTTGTGAGATAATAATAAAACATAAACTAGAGGAAAAACTAACCGAAGTGGGGAAATGAGCAAGAAAAAGTGCTAATTTATATATGAAATACACCTATGAATCATGCTCATTTGGACACTTTCAGTTTTCTCTTTTCCCAATCTGATTCTAACATCCCCTTGTCTTGAGCCACACAGCACATTCCTCGAGCCAGAGATGAGCCTTTCATCTCCTAAATGATCACTGTCTGTGGTTTGATTGTCACAACTGAGCTCTAAGTCTCCCCATTTAGTAACGAAGGCTTCTTTCTTTGTTTCTTGTTGAATGTCTTTCTAACAGGTCTCTTGACCCTGTCTTTATCCTCTCGGGTCATTGCGGGCAATCTTTATTGTGGTGTCCACGTTTTGAACACGCAAAACATGTGTCATTGCTCTTCCTTTGGTGATCGTCAGATTCCTTATAGTCTTTTCCTATTTTTGAAATTTTTTGAAAATGCCTCTTGGCATAAAGGACCATCTCATCATCGTCCTTTTCTGACTCAGACCCTTCATTTTAGACTACTTCAAGGGCTATTTTAGAACTTTCTGAACTTTTTTATTGTAATTTTAGTTCAAATGCCATCAAGGACGCCAACATTTTACTAGAGACATTTTTGAGAGATCGTGAACTTCTTGCATAGCTTAACTTTGCTATCAAAGGAAGCAAGAAGTGATCTGAGGAATTTTCTAATTTGATTTTTATTTGAGATAGTTCTTCCAAGCACAAGCAACTCATTGATAAGCTTGGTGAACCTAGTGTGCATTTTAGAAATGCTCTCCTTCTCTTCCTTTTTGAACAACTCCCAATGAGTAGGTAGTAGTTCGATGCGAGTCTTCTTGATCTCATCATTTCCTTCATAGGTAACTTCCAGTGTTTCCCAAATTTTTTTGGCTGTTTTAGCAGAGGCTACCTTGGAATATTGTTCAGGTAGTAATGCATAGTGTAGGGTTCTTACCGCTCGTGCATTGAATATCAATTTCTTGATTTGATTATTTGTCATGTTATCAACAGATATGTTATTTCCTTGACCATCGTGAAAGGTGTATTATAACACCCCAACTACAAACACCATACTTAACAACATTTAGCAGCGGAATTACAACTCAACACCGGAAATCACATCATAAACACTGACTAATTCAATGGATGTTACACGCCGTTAGCCACCCACGTGGCTAACAAGGCTAATACATACATAGTGTACCGGTCTGATGGACAAGATTGCCGAGCACTACACTTTACATTACCAACCGTTTCCAAACTGGAATACATACATTTACATTACAACTGTACCGAGTCTATACTTTCAGCTACCGATTATCAAACTTCAGTTTTACATCCCTTACAACTAAATAACTATCCAAGGATAAACAGCTACCCCGTCCTACTCTTGAACGGCTGCCAGCTCCATTGTACCTGAAAAGTATGGGGGGCCCCCAAAGGGGGTCAGCACCTTTGCTGGTATGGTAATTGAGCAGCCCGCATACTACCGGGCCACGCACAACTATTTGTCATCTGAGCATGCGGTTAATTATATTTAAAACATACATGAAACTATACACACATATCATGCTTATAAATCACACATCCAATGAATAGGATACAAGCATAAGATTAACACATCGCATTGGTTAGATCACACTATTGTGTTCTTTGGCCCTTGAGGGTTCTACCCTAATGGAGCTATTCCTTGCTAGACGACACATACCCATTTAATCGGGTTATACAAAATTACCCCCTTATATTTGTACGGGGTTGATTTCGGAGATCGACGTACACAACATAACAACATACTTCACATAATAACATTTATACAACTTAATACCGTTTTTCTTAGAGAATGTACACTTTACTTAGGATGTGCCGGAGGAAATATAGGCCCGAGCACACCGTACACATTTACTTCACTTAGATGTGTCGGCCGTAATATAGGACCGATCACACCATACACAATTTCCCCTAGCTCCAAATAATAGTGAGGTAGGTAAGCCTTAGTTAAGCTTGTGGGTGGTTGTAATCCAAGGAAGGAAAGCAACCTTAACATAACAGTATTCCCCCTAGCCCCGAATAATAATGAGGTAGGTAAGCCTTGGTTAAGCTTGTGGGTGATTGTAATCCAAGAAGGAAAACAACCATAACATAACAGAGTGGGAGTTAATTCAAATATATACATTAACTCCCAAACAACGTGCGCGACTGGAACGACCGGATTGCTCACCCCCCATAATATATACATGTTAGTTAGAAGTTCCTTATAGAACTTATCACATCCATAGACCATTTGGTGTTACTAGTTTGGTTAATCACACACAAGGGAGGTAACATCCCATTCGACAAACATGGACAACAACATTCGTTAAACAACGATACATTAAACAAAGGTAATACACAACACACATAACCACAAGATACAACTAAAACACGGATAACCGTAGTTAGAACGTTCCTGTGGGTTGGGACGTTTAATCCGAATACCGATCTCTTATGTGAACCTAGAGTCGGTTAGCTACGGTTTAACACATAATTAAGGTTAAACGGTATCGGAATTGTTTACGCCACATTAATGAATTACTGTAAACTCATTTCATGCTGTATCTTGCAAGGTGGCAAACACACAGAAAAACACATAGGCATACAAGCCGGTGTAAACCGGTAGGACACAGGTTGCAAGAAAACCATAGCTTACACCATGGGTTTATCTTTACCGGGGGTTCCCATGTTCTTTGGCTCACCCTTGTTCCTCGAATCATATTCTTGAACCACTAATTAAATGTCAAATGGTTTTATTATTAAGGTGTTACGGTATGTACTTATTGCTAACTCCGTACTTACCCCGTTATCCCATTATTTCGGTTTAACTTAGTGTACTTAACCTCACAACTATCTCAATTACTTCTCCAACTTGTTCACACTTCTTAGGACCTTTAAAGGTCACCAAACAACTCCTAAACATCATCTAAAACCAATACCATTCAATCCCCCATGTTTAGAATCCTTAAAAACACACTCTGGTGAATTCTGGGGTGGTCCGGGACCGGGTCCGGACCCTAGGTCCCGGACCAATGTAGAAATACCTCTCGACCATAAATTCACTAGTGGTCCGGGACTTGGTCCTGGACTTAAGTCCCGGACCAATTCTTGCACTTACTCTCGGCTTGTTTTTTTATGCGGTCCGGGACTTGGTACATATCCTAAGTCCCGGACCCTGCTAAAAACAACTAGTAAGGTGATTTTCACCCCCAAATCAACCCTTAATCCACCTATAATCTTCAAACTTTCCACGTTTTCCTACATAATTAAACACCTCAAAACATGCTCTAAACCTCTCCAAATCCTTGGTTCAATCCACCACCAAATTCTTGTTCAAATTCAACAAACTCACTTTTCACATTCTTGCATTTTGCACACTTGTGCATTTCTATCTCCTTTTGAGAGTTCTTACCTCCTACTAAACTTACCAAATCCATCTATGACCATTACAAATCATTTCTACATAAATGCACTTAAAACCCACATTCACTCCTTGTTTCACAAGTTATAAACACTAACTCTTTCTAGCATTTCTAAACTCCTCATATGTAATTTTGCTACAGATTTTCATCTCCTCTTCCAAGTTTCCCAAATACCATTTCAAGGCTATTAAACCACTCTACTCAACACTACAAACACCAAGGTTCCCATTCACCAAGCCATCATCAAAACACTCATTTTCTACCAAAATTTCGCCATAACCTCCCCATTAAACCTAACATCTCCTCCTTCATCAATTTTTTACCATGTTCAATACTAATCTAGCCACACCCTTATAGGGTCATACCAGCACATAATAAATCCTCAAAGTCCATCAAAAAAACATAACTCCAAAATCTAAAAACACAATATAGCCACAAACTCGAAAAATAGCTCCAAGGACTTTAATTCACAATTAATTTCACAAATCCCTCAATAAAACAACACATTATTTTCCATATTTTGGGTTAATTATTCAATTTAACCCATCCCAAATTCTTAAAAAACCAAGATAGTTATTAAGGTAGTTTTACCTTAAATTCACAAGTTCTCCTTCCTTTAATCAATCTCTCCTTCTCATTCTTGATCAAAATCGGTCAAATGGCAATGGAGTTGCCCAACTCCATGCCAAACCCAAGGAACACAAAATTCAACATAATTAAATTCTAAACCCTTGGGAACACACTAATTAAATGAAAGACTTGAAACACCATAGTTAGGGTTTACCTTTTTGGAGCTTTTTAAGAGGGGCTTTCACCCATGAATCAAAGGGGGAAACTCCACCACCATTGGAGGGTTGAATTGAAGCTCAAATTAAGAAGAAAACAAGGTGTGAGAGAGGGCAAAAAATCGGCCAGCTCTATAAGGTGGAGAAAAATGAGGTTTTTCATGGAGATTTTTACCTTGTTTAAAAGAGGAGACTCCAAGCTTCCTTTTGATGTCATTTTCTCTTCAAATGGGGAAAACCCATGGAGATGAAGTTCATCCTTTTGGAATTTTAAAAAGAGGGGATAATAGAGGATGATGAGAGGATGAAGAATATGTATTTATTTTTGTGACTTGAGCTTTAATGGAGCTTGTACGGGAGGAGATGGAAGCCATGGATGGTTGGTGGAGAAGCTCAAAAACGACAGCACTGAGGGAGGACAAGAAAATTGCTGGGAGGAAG
>CM041776.1:188246264-188452924 GCA_023374045.1 Limonium bicolor | reverse complement strand
GTATAAGAATTGGCCTGTCCGTTTCTCATAATTAAACTGTAGATTTGGCTAGATTTATCCAGTAAAGAACAACCCGAAACCGGAGTACCATTCGTTTTACTGAACTTACCAATTTACTTTCATTAATCGTTCGTTTAGATTTGGATTTGCGTTTACTCAATTCAGTTACAAAAACAATTCACAACCCCCTAAATTTCCTGTTTTCTTAGGATTAGGCTTATTTCTTCAAGTCCTGTGGATTGATACCCGGTTGCTTCTGTTAGCTATACTATTGCGACCGGGACTTTTGCAACCCGACAGGACTTAATTTGATTTATTAGTTTCTAGGTTTAATTAATTTAGTTTTTAGTATATCATTTTCCCTGTTTGCAACGGGAGGACTACTATCCATGGTGAGGTTATAGGGTTGTCTTAACATGACGCCCAATTGGTATTAATTAAACATGGTTTGGATGGGGCCTTAAAAGCCAAGATAAATTAATTGTGGAAACTGTACGCTACGGCGATTGCACATTGTACATTATACTGTAATTATTCGATACATTCGATATACAATTGTGGTTTGTGATATTAAATGAATGTTTGGATTGGATGGTTGGTTGAATGTTTATGAATGTTTTGGATGGTGGATTATGTATATTATACATGTTTATTACAATATTGATTATATCTGTAAAATGGTAAAGCATGAAACCAATCTAATAATAAGATGGTTAAAATGACTAAGTGACCAATAGGGTCCAGGCCCGGCATACTCAGCGTCTATCGTTGATACTACACTCATGCAGGTTGTTGATTATCGCCGAAGCCGAAGTGCGGGAACAGGGTAATTAGAGTTTATTTTAATTATCGCACATGGAGTTGTAATATGATACGGTTATGTATATTCAGGTTTGGGTAGACACTCACTTGTCGATGTTATGGTTTATGGACTTAGTATGATGTATAGGAGTTTTCTCGTTATCACGGCGGTTAGTAGTTTGTTTATGTTGGAAGTTGGACGTGGTTTGGCTTCGTTGCTCGCATGGGCGAGTAATGGCCGGTGACACCCGAGTGAGTATTGTTATTGTTATTAATTCTTCCGCTGTAAGACTTTTATTTATTGCTACGTGAGTGATTATTACGTGATTATGGAGAGGGGTGTTACATAATGAAAGAAATATGAGTACACTATCTTTTGGTGTAAGTATTGTAAATATTTAAGTTTGGTATATTCGGGTCTATCAGACCGTAGCTAGATACTGGAGAATTTAGTATGCCTAGTTAGTCACGTGGGTAACTAACGGCGGTAACACCAACTTATTTAGAATTTCCGCTGCGTTGTTAATATAAGTATCTTGAGGTTTATGCGATAATCTCGGTTTTAGGAGGTGGGGTGTTACAAATCCTAATCTTCATAGTGTACGTGGAATACGTAAGTTTTATTAATTACTAAAATCCTTAATGACGGTACATTATTTAGCCAAGTAACTACTATATCTTATAAGTTAATTCCTTGTGGGCGTTGGTTTTGAACCCTTAAGTGTCGAGCTTAAGGCTTCAAGGTTCGATTTGCAATTAGAGCAACTAAACTGAAATTATAAAATTAAAGCTTAATTATTCTAACTGGCCCACACAAACCTAAATAGAGTCACCACTAAGTTTTACCCTATCAAACTTTGAAAGGAAAATATTGTGATTTTTAGAGTTATGGGTTCGGGGGCTTATATGAAATTTCTAAGGGTTCAAATTCTTTCATTACCCTTATAAATTACTTTACCTTTATTATTATAAATCTAAGGCTAAACACTTAATAAAATTATCCTTTTTATTTCAAATTATGATTGGCAACCTCGGCGAGTATAAACCTAGTAATCTACGCAGATTCGACCCCACGGCCGTCCCGCATCATGTTTGGTGTGTCCATCCATTTGGCAGTCCACTTGGCAGTCCAGTCAGCTGTTGACTGGATTGTTTTACTGACTGGGCTGCCTTTTTCCTATATTAATTTTAATTTGTTATAACTTTTAAAATATAAGTCCAAAATGAAAAAAAATTATATCATTGTTCATATAAATTCAAGTTCTTCAAAACAAAACCACTAATGGATATGTTTTGACAACTTTAAAAAAAATTATTTTTACATGTATATGATGATACACTTAAATTATAATATGATTCATTAGTTTTGATATTATTATTCATTAAAATTTGATATTATGATTCATTAATTAATAAGTGGTGAATTAGATATCAAACTTTGGAACTGATAAAAATCATTATTGTTTTATAGTGCATTATTATTGTTTTATAGTGTATTATTATTGTTGTATGGTGTATTTTAACCTTATATGATGAATCGTGTATTTTTTATACACCAAATATATTTTGTGTTGTATTATTGTGTAAAAAAATTTATTTTTATATGTTTACGATGATACACTAAAATGAAGATATGATTCATTAATATTGATATTATGATTCATTAAAATTGATATTATGATTCATTAACTAATTAGTGGTGAATTAAATGACAAACTCTGGAACCGATAAAAAATCATTATTGTTTTTAGTGTATTATTATTCTATTGTAATGTATTTTAAACCTTATATGGTGAATCATGTATTTTTCTTACGTACCAAATATTATTTTGTGTTGTATTATTGTTTACAATTTTTATTTTTATATGTTACTGATGATACACTAAAATTATGTTATGATTCATTAAATTTGATATTATGATTCATTAAAATTGGTATCATGATTCATTAACTAATAAGTGATGAATTAGATAATAAATTTCGAAACAAATACTGAATCATTATTGTTTTGTGGTGAATTATTAATGTTATTTGGTGTATTTTAAACTGTATATGGTGAATCATAAGTGTCATTGATGAATGTTGATATGTACATGTAACTAACATAAATTTTTAAACTTGTCAAAATATATCCATGATTGGTCTTGTTTTAAAGAGCTTGAATTTAGATAAACAATGGTGTAATTTTTTTTTATTTTGAACTTATATTTAAAAAGTTACAAATATTTAATGACAATAAAATGTTATTAGATTTGTTCCCGTTCCTCAGCTTTGATATACGGTGCTGACATGTATTTTTCTTTGCCACCGTGGCATGTGGCTGCACCAAGTACGGAATGTCTATCCCGTACAATCTCCAGGCTGAGTAATCTAACCTCCACTTTGCACACGTAAAAATAAACCAAAACTTTTCCAAATAATCAAGCAACTACATTAGCATACGTATATACCTAAACTAGAAAATCCGTACAAATAAACCTAATAATATAGCAATTGAAATTGCGTATATACAAGCGTGACAACAAGGCCTCACTATTATAACCACTCAAATTCAACTAACTCCAATTACGATTAATCTAATTCTAACTGACATAAATTATCCCATCTAATTTACCACTAACAAATTCATGCACTCACGATCGGATACAATATCATAAAAAATAAATAATTAATTAAAAAAATGAGCAAGAAGAGAAAAGGGAGCGTACCTTAAATGGGAGAGACAACTCATTATCTTCAATGGATTTGCTATCAAAGGAAATTAATGATGAACACCAGCGCACATGTCTAAACACCAGTATTGGCTCTCAAATTCACGGATCCAACGAAATCAAATATCTTCTTCAAGTGAAGAACAGCAGCTAGTCTCGAAGAATTATTAACCATGGTAAGCGTAAAGCTTTACCCGGCTATTGATCGGCGCAAATCGCCCAAAGACCCAATTCGACAATGTCGAGAAGATGGTAGAAAATACTACATGGAGTCATAGACCCACACCCCCTGCTGACTAAATCAACGCAAGTCTTTTTTTTCAGTTCTAACAACAGTGGTAGGCCTGAGATCTTTGTTTAGCGATGGTTGATGACGAGTCAGCATGTGATGACGACGGTGGTGGTAATAGCATTCATGGCCGCTACTTGAGTTTGCAGGTAGGTGCCAGCACAACCGCCCACTACTTGTAGTGGCATGGTTCAAACCGTGTAATACTCATTTCTTGATCGATCGATAAGTAGAGGTAGTCGGCAGCTGTATTGATGATTGACTGTAGACGAAGGTGGCATGGATGAACAACAGTGGTTTGAGGGGTGGTCGACGATCCGTGTATGATGGCTACAGTTGGACTGGTATTGGGCATTGAAGAGTATACAATATGACGGTGGCTTATTGTGCGAAGCACGATGACGGAGGGAGTTAAGGTAATAGCAACAGTGGATTGCAAAATAGCAATGATGGAGATGATGATGATTGTATGTGGTTTGTAATTGTTGAGATTGGCTGGGAACAGACGTCGTAAAGAAAGAAATATACAGAAGTGAAGAAAATTTTATGTTGCCTAGTCGTCCCCCCATGTAACAGAAGTATGGAGTGATTATATAGAGGAAAGGTTGATCAATAAGAGGCTCGAGAATCTTAACAACTTAACAAACTTTTGAATTTGAAAATAAACAAACTAGTTAATAGGAAGTGAGAGATAAGATTGAAAAGAAAAGTAAAAACTTATCTAAAAAAACGTTAAATAACTAAACTACTAACGAGTAAAAATTTCAAAGTCGCCTAACAATAATAATGGAACTTCGAAAAACATTGTTTTGTTAAAATAAAAATAAACTACAAGTAAAATAGAAAAGATTTTGGTTTCGTTTTTTTTTTAATTTTGAAAACAATTAAATAAACTGATTACTAGAAGAATAAGGGATAAATGCTGAAAAAGAATGAAAGATGGTCATGCAAATACAATATTTTTTCCATTTCAGTTCGACGACAAAAATGGATGATCAAAAGACGAAGAAAAGAATAATTTCAAAATGTTAGTAGAATCTTTTTTGAATTTTAAAAAAGGAGAAAGTTATCAAGAGAAAACTAAGTTAAGCTAGAAATAAGGGATAAGAAGTATGAAACAAAAGTAAAAAATAATCTAAAAAAGGGGTTAATAGGTACAGCAAAAACGTGGTTGTCTTGAATTTTGAAAACTTTTTTTTGTTTTTTTGGGAAATAAACTACTTGTCAAAAATAAAAAAAAATAAAGATGCAATTTAGAAAAAAGAATAGAAAAATCATTATGAAGAAAACTGAACATAAAACTACTTGATGTTAAAAAAAATGTTTGTTCTTAGCCTCGAACCATCAACCTCTTGAACCTTCTTCACCTCATTCACCACTACACCAATACAACTTCATATTTCCTGTACCATCTTTCTCAGTTTTCACGATATTACAATTCATATCTTACCACCTTAAGCCCCTATTTTCTCCAAAACTGAAGATTGGATGAAAATGACAATTTTACCCTTAGCCATGCACCGACTCTAGAAAAACCTTGTTCATGTTTAAAAGAGGGTAAAGATTTTGGGGATCCTCTCTTATCTAGTATAATCTAATCCACCAGTTATGAGTATATCCATCTATATAAGTATGTTCCCACCAATTTAATGTTACACTAATATTTCCATTCATATCCTCGTAACTTCCTATGTACATATACATATTTATACACCTATATATATGTGTGTTCATAATTTATAATGTCCACCCATTATATACATACATATATACATCTAAGTTTCCATGTAAGTAATATCAACTTTAACACTTATAAATTAATACCAATTTTGTAAGACAATTCCTTAATTATTTTAACCCATTAATTCAAGTTCTATTTAACTCCTAATTAATCTCTACAATCCTTGCGAAGCAAACCTAAACAAAAGGGTCCATAACACTTCCTCTGTTATCTACTCCAAATGGGTTACATTAGTCTACAAACTGGCCCAATTCAATATACTGATTTATGTCCACTTCTGATTTGGGTTTAGTCCCAATAAAAAATGTAATTATCTAGTTAATAGTCCTAGGGTCTAGTCCTAAATTGTATCCAATTAGCCCTAATAGATTTCCTTTAGTTGTTTTAGTACGCTGCCCCAATTGAACATTGTTTCTTTCTGGTTCAATACAACCTAATTAATCTGATTTAGTCCAAGTTGACCAAGGCCTAGTTTAGTTTGCCCTTGTTGACCAATTTCTAAGCAAAATTCATATTGACTAACTCTAGTCAAGGTTCCCAATTCAATGTTGACCTGGTCAAAAACCCTAATATGATTTTGACCAATCAATTTTATTTTGACCGTTTAATTTATCTAATTTTGACCACCTCTCTCAAATTGCACTTTAAACCCTTAAGATCTTCAGAATTTGCAATCGACCTCTAACTTTTCTAATTTAGGTTTGTACCCCACATTATTATTATTATTATTATTATATTATTATTATTTCTTCCAGAGTTACGTCTTTAGCCCAATTTCACCGAATTTTATTTTCACCCACAGTTTTCTCATATTCACCATTTCGCCCCAAAACTAATTTATTCAAAAACTTTAATCACAATTTCGGAACTCTAAATCTCGAACTAACAATACTCCAAATTAAACCCAAATTCGAATCAACCTAACACCCATTGAGAACTGAATTTTTGCACAACTAAAACCACCAAAATTATCCCTCAATTCTGATATAGCAGTAACCCAAATTAACCTAAATTTCGGGACCAGCACCAACACAAATTAACCAATACCCTAATTGTTTTGTTACCCAAAAATCATAGAACTCTAATTTTTCGGCTAAGCATAATCGATAAGAAAATTAGCAAATACACTACTTTTCGAATACACAATAGTCACAAAATCCTAAGTTTCGGCACCATCAAAAGTCCACCACCAGAACAAAAATTTTCAGTTGATTCAATCCCCAAATGCAACTCGAATTTTGGATTCAAAAAAATACAAATAAACTCTACAATCCAAACTTAATCAGAAACACAAGGGTTGTAACAACACCACTTCTCTTCCAGTTCTAGCTTACAACACCGAATTCCTCCATTTTTCGGTCAAGGCAGAAGCAAGCAAGAAACAGATTAACTGACACTAAAGTAATGCTTAGTGAAATACCCCGAACTTAAATATGGTGATTAAATTATTCTAATATGGTTATAAGGGCCTAATAGTGCCTAAGTAATTTTGGAAAGGAAAATAAATCCAAAAGAAATGAGAAAACGCTTAAAAAGTGAAAAACGCTAAAACAAGCGTTATATAACTATAGGAGGCACGAGACCTCGGTTAGAGTATTATATGGATTCCTAAGGCTTATTCATGCCTAAATAATATATGAGAACAATTCCCGGAGAAAACGGATCCAGATAATGAGTGAAAACACTAATAAAGCTTTAGCGCACGATTTTCAAGGAAACCCGAAAACGTGACTTTGAGTGGTCAAATGAACCCGTAAAAATTATAGTTCATTAAATAACTATGAATAAACATTAATGGAAGCTTAAGAACAATTAAAATTAAAGAAACAAGAACGGGAAAACGGGCCCGGTTAGTGAATAGTGCTAAACCGGGTAAATTAACGAGCGTTTTCTGTAAAAGACGAAAAAACGCCCCAGCCTAATTAATTGTGGGGGGGCGGTTTTTATGAGTGTGAGACACTCTCACACACACACTAGACTAATTAATACTTTAATGGGTTGGAAAGTCAATAAAGTAAAAAGGTAAAAAGTAACTTATACTACTTTTCGTTATCTCTCCTCCCATTTCCATTTCCCTCTTGTCTCACACGTACTCTCCCCCCCCCCTCCAGACTTCCTCCTTCCTCTTTCTCTGTAAATGGCGATTTGGAGAAGCTTCAATGGCAGCCTCTCTTCATCCTCTTGCCCAAGCTTCATTTAAGCCCCTAATCAAAATAAATTGTATATTCTTCTTCCCCTCATCAAGCTCTACATTTCTATCTTTACAAAATTTCAAATGGAGGATTTTGACCTCCATGGGTTTTGGGCATTTGAAGAGTAAACTACACCATCTTGAAGCTTGGAGCCTCCTCTTTCTCCAAGGTAAAAATTTCTATGAAAAACTCATCTTTTCTCCATCCTCTAGTGAGACCGATTTTTACCCCCTTGTAATGCCTTGTTCTTTCTTCATTTGAGCTATTCTCCAAGCCTCCAATGGTGTATTAGAGCCTATCCTTTAATTCATGGCAGAAACCAATTCTAGGGTTTCAAGGTAATGACCAATCTTAGTGTCTTAAGCATTTTAATTAATGAGTTTAGTGTTCTACTTAAACTCATTTCCTTTACTTGAATGTTGGGCTGGAGCATGGGCAAATACATTGCCCACTTTACCGATAATGGATGGGAGAAGAGAAGAAGAGAATTCAAAAGAGGATTGGAATATTCAAGGTAAGAAAAATCTACCTTAACTACTAGGTGGAACGCGAGCCTTTAATTACGGTCCAAAACCGTGTATAATTACGGTTCTGGACCGTAATCTACACGGGCGTCAATAAAGATGGCGACGTCTTTGATTACGGTTTAAAACCGTAATTAAAGGCCCTTTTCCGTCCCGCGTGTCATTGACTTTCCATTACGGTTTTACCAATAACCGTAATGTAAAGTGTAGACTTTAGATGACGGTTTTAACAATAACCGTAATGTAAAGTCTTTTGGCGTGTGTGCCCAAAGGACTTTAGATTACGGTTATTGTTAAAACCGTCATCTAAAGTGTAATTTTTTTTTTTATTTTTTTTACAAAGCTACACAATTGCAACAGAGCCAGAATTATAACAGATAAGCAATAGAGGGCATGAGACCAACAGATGTGCAGAAATTGCACAATTGAAACACCTGAATCAAATACCAACAACACAAATTCATTCTCTGCGCACAATTGCAACAGAGATAACATCTAATATACACCAGATCGAAAATCTGTTACAGCTGAATCTGTTACAGCAACAAAAAATATTCAATACAGCAGAATCTGTTACAGTAGCTAGCAATTCATTACAAAAATATTCAATACAACAGCTAGAATCTGTTACAGCAGCAGCAGCTAGCAGAATCAGAGGGCTACAAAGGTAGCAGTGTAACCAATACATGATAGATACAGCTAGGATGACTCCCAGCAAGAAATAGCATAAAACAGAAGCATGAAACAGTACAAAAACGGTGCAGAAAACTGTGAAAAACAAAATCTATCATAGCAGCATCAGAGCTAGCTAGTCTACCACTTCATTCTCATAAATATGGCTGACATGCTCTCTCTGACATGATATAAGTCGTTTGGACTGTAAGTCGAGAATTTGGCAAAATGCTCTTTAATCTGCAACAAGAAAAGGAATGGAACACATAATGAGATTAAGATAAAGACATAAAAAATCTGCCGAAAGAATTAAATATAAGACAACGTTCGTATTACCTTGTCTTTATCATTCTTAAATCCTGGGAAGTAGCCGCAGAACTCGTACATATACCGCATCACGTAGTACCCGTAACTCCTAGAATCCTTTTGGGTAGGGCACTAAATCACCAAAATTCACAAATGTAAAACAATTGTACAAAGATAATAGCAGCACGAATGAAATACATGAATTACCAAACCTTGATGTAATCGACGGTCAAATCACCAAACTCTCCCTGAGGGGTTTTTTTGTAACAACTGTTACATATAATAACAAAAGCGTTTAGCAAAATGAACAAGTACATTAATTTTGGTTCAAAAAACTAATAAACAATTAAATAGTAATAAAAACTTACTCTTTGATTAAGTCTTCAGTGTTGAATTTTGTCCACTGCCCTAGTGGATCTAGAACGAGCAGAGTAGCGGTGGCAGCGCAGAATATAAACAAAGCCCAGTGGTGGCTACAATGTCAAATACAAAATGAAATGAGAAATGAAGGTAAAAAAGTTAGCTAATTAGTATGTAATTTTATATCAGAACTCACGTTTGGTGATACGGAATTAGAATGAATAATTTATTCTGTCGATCAGCAACATCGAACCAATGAATCATGTATTCACAAAACCTCCCCGGGTCCCTAGTGACTGAGTCATACGATAAATGCTCCGGGCACACCGCAGTAATGGAGGTGATGTCCTTCTCAGCACATCTCTCAAGCAGACCTCTATTATATCACATGTACTATAAAAAGTTAGCCAATGCAACTTCATAGATACTTATTCTATATGTTTTTACAATATGAGGAAAGAACACTTACTTTACATAAGCTTGAATAATGTTAATGTTCAGGTAATCTCCACACATCATCTCTCTGATGTCCCCAAAGTTGATTGCCGTGATCATATCTTCTTCGTAGTGAAACATCGACTTTGGAAGCGTCATCATGAAGTTGTTAGTTTGAGATGACTTCAAAATGATCTTGTCGTAGAGATTCATCTGACGAGGCAAAACATTAATAAGTTTTTGTGGCAGTGAGAACTTATTTTTAGGCGCCTCAGAAGTCCTGGTGCGACCCGGATGGGCGCTGGATTCTTACCTTTGCACCCGACTCACTGGATTTACCCTTCACACAAACAGTAGCATAAATGTAAAGAGAATTACTAATTGATTATTATAGTAACATTAAACATTTATCTAGAACATACCCTTGTACTTTGACAGGATTCGCCGCGCGCTGATCTCTTTTCTCTGGGCCGGGATACGCGGCGAGGAAGCTCAGGGATCTCAGGATTCGCCGGCGCGCTGGTCTCTTCTAGTCTGGGCCGGGTTACGCGGCGATGAAGCTCAGGGATCTATAATAGATTAGATTAGACACTTAATGCTAAATAATGCATTTATTAGATACTAAATGGTGTCAAACAGTCTTACCTCATCGGTGAAACAATATAACATGCTGGCCAGGGCAATATGTCTCCCTTCGCTTCGATCAGCGTTGCATTTGTTGTCAAACGCCATTGGAAGGTATGCATGCTCAAATCCAATCAATTATCAGGTCCAAGGTCACACGCGCGTAGAATGGGGGTAGACGTACGAAACTGATGAACGTGAGTGGACCTGATGGCAACACCGTCCCGTAGGCCGCATCTACAGGGTGCCCTTCTAATGGTATTTGGAGACGGCATTTTTGTTGCTCCTTTAATAAACAGAGATAATACGTGAAATAAATAAGTGAGTCCAATCTAATACTATTTAAATGACTTTATTTTAGGAGAAAAATAGTTAAACAAAGCTAACCTGGATGTTGGCAAACGGGTACGGGTCAGCGGCCGGAGCACAACTAGACGCGGAAGACAGTCGAGGAGGATCTTGCTGCTGCTGCTGCTGAGTAGTCGCATGTGCAATCGAATTCAACGCTTCCTGCAGCCTCTCCTCGATAGCCCGGCGCTCAGCAGCTTGTTTCTCATCATTAGCTTGGCGCTCAGCAGCGAACTTATGCTCTACCATCGCCTCGACTTCAGCAGCACTCATCTGACCCTTCCTAGCAGATGGCGGGAATACATGCTCCTGACGTACTTCTCCCCCAAATCCTCTAACACTCCCCGGGTGATCCTTCTTCCCAAGTATTTGATTGAGAGCGTCGTCTTGAGAAGGAGGAGCGTGTATGTATACTTCTCCTCTCTGTGCCGCTTCATACTGTCCAATTGTCAAAGAAGTTAACACTAAATTTAAGATCAACAAACACTTGAGTATATAAGTAAATTATTTAACAGCTACTTTCAAATACTTACAATTTGGTTAGCCAGTTGTTCCATCGCAGCATGAGGAAATATCCTCTGACCTTCGCTGGTCGTTTTCTGGTGTCCCAGTATGTACATCTGCACCCTCCTCGCCTCAGAGACATCCTCGATCGGGCATTCACTTCCATCCTCGTTCCTCTGTGTCAGCAAACCAGCTTCTTTCCACATGTCGAGGCTGCCCACATATCCCCTTCGTCCCATGGTGTGGGGGTAGAGATTAGCTTCACGGTTTTGCCGTGCTTGTTCTTGTTTTTGCTGTTAAGAAAGTACAACAGAAAATTAATTAGAAAATCAGGGATAAAGCATTATGAGCATTAATTAAGAAAAGAGTACACACAAACATACCCTGAACTCGGGGGTGGAGTGCCGCTCAACGAACTCCTTCCACTCCTCTTCAGTGATCATGCCATTGTACACAACATACGGCGGAGGCTCACGTGGGGGCACCCTGTTGATCCAATGCTCAACCAAGTAGTGGCGGAATGATTTAGCTTTGCCGGACACCAAAGAAAGAACGGTCTTCTTCAC
This sequence comes from Limonium bicolor, assembly GCA_023374045.1. Lineage (NCBI taxonomy): Eukaryota > Viridiplantae > Streptophyta > Magnoliopsida > Caryophyllales > Plumbaginaceae > Limonium > Limonium bicolor. The sequence continues at coordinate 188,440,851 of CM041776.1, read as the reverse complement.
TTCTTCTGGGATCTTGTATCGTTCTTGCACCTTCTTCCAAATGATCTCCTTAACTTCTTCTGGGACTTGTTTCCATGTGTGGTTGATGCAGCAATGTGATCTGGCCAGAGTCTCTAGCATACTAGCGAACTCTGACCTGCTGCCCCCACAATACCTCCCATACTTGTCCCACAGAAGACTAATCTCATCCGGTTTCTGCAGTTTCAACCCACGGGTCGGACCTCTACCTCTAGGTCTCTGAGTAGCACTCGTAGAAGGTGCACTCATGGAAGGGCCAACAGCAGCAACGGCAGATGTAGATGGGCCAACAGCAACAGCGACAGATGTAGATGGGCCAACAGCAGCAGCGAGATGTAGATGGGCCAACAGCAGCAGCAGTAGAAGGAACTGGTACCATTTGCTGCTCATTTTTGAACTCACGGCAAAATAAATCGAACTCTTCATCAGCTATGTCTGGATCAGCCATGCCTGCAAGGATTGAAATACAATTTGAATTAAATTAAGCATTTCATAATGGTCATATACAAGCAAGAAATAAAAGAGTGTTAATTTCATATAAATTTTTATAGTAATAACTTACATACACCATTATCTCTCAACCCACATTCCCTCGTTATGGTCTGATCGTATATACTCACGATGACCTGTGACCTCAGCCTCTTCCAATGAAATAGGAACAGTTGGAGGTTCATCTTCTGCATCATACTCATCCTCATCAACCACACCATCCACACCAACTATTCCTCTTCTCCCTTTAAGCACAACAGACCATCTAGGATTACAGGGATCAGTTACATAAAATATCTGCTTAACCTTCGTCCCAACAACGAATGGCTCAACCGTGGGAGTAGCTCTAGACAGATCAACCAGTTTCATACCATGCTCCTCCTCACGGTAGCCATGATTGTTGTTAACCCAGTTACAGCGGAAAACACACATTTCATAGTTGTTGTAGTCCAATACCCAGATGTCTTGTATAACACCGAAATATGATTGTTGTACTGAGACGGGACTATGACCCACGACACCGATGTCATATAAGTTTTGATAAGCTTCAAGCTCTACACCACTGTTTTGATTCGTTGACTTCTGATCCTACGTTCTGTGAAAAAGGTGAATCCTTGACATCGTACCCCTCATAAGAAATTACATCCAGATTTGGTCCAAATGCAACTACTTTAATCAGTTCAGGCACATTCGTGGACTGATCGGACAACACTCTGTCTTTGAACCATCACAAATGTCCTATTCTGCTCATTTTGTAGTCTAACGTCACTCATGTCTGGATATTGTGATCTTAAAACACACAAGTGTTCATCAAAGTATGGTTCGACATCTTCAAGATGACTTAGCACAACTAAATGAGCTTTGTTAAGAGTGTCTATGTCAATTCTTTTCAGTTTTCCGTCCAACCGTGCCAACACCCTTCAATCTGCCCTCGTGTCTAGAACGTGGAAGTCCAATGGTATCGACACCTTCTAGGTAATTGGTGCAGAAGTCTACAACTTCCTCTGTGATAGTGCCCTCTATAATACTACCCTCTGGGTGACGACGGTTCTTCATTTTCTTCTTCAGGACACCCATGTACCTTTCGAACGGATACATGTAGCGAAGGTACAAAGGACCACACATCAAAATCTCTCTTACAAGATGCACGAGGAGATGTATCATTATGTCGAAGAACGATGGAGGAAAATACATCTCCAGCTGGCACATTGTCACAATAAGATCCTTTTGTAATTTAGACAGAGTGTCCACATCAAGAACCTTAGACGAAATGGATTTGAGGAAGACACTGACGTTTGTGATTTGTGTCTGACAGCATCCGGCAAGATCCCACGTAGTGCAATTGGCAAAAATTCTTGAAGTAGGACATGATAATCGTGAGATTTCATTCCTACTAATTTGAAATCTGTCATGGACACTAGGTTTCTTATGTTTGAGGACCTGATGGCACCTTGATGTTGTAAAGGGTACTGCATAGACTATGTTTCTCTTCTTTAGACAGAGTGTGACAGGCAGGAGGCAAGAATGTGCGTTTTCCACGTTCTTGCGGGCCAAGCTCTGTGCGTATGCCCAACTCAATTAAATCTTTTCTTCCTTTCAAATGATCCTTTGTCTTTCCTTTTATGTTCAAAAGGGTGCTAGTGATACTTTCACCCACGTTCTTCTCGACATGCATCCCATCGATACAATGTCTAACCTCCAGATGCTGCCAGTACTGTAGTTCCCAAAATATTGATTTCTTTTTCCAGACACTTTTTTCACCACTTTTGGTTGGCGGCCCGAAGTTGTTCACAATATTATCCAACTTTTTGTAAATCTCTGTACCTGTCAAAGGCTGGCGCGCCACGCTGTGATCAGTTTTCCCATCGAACTCTTTCGCCATCTTTCGATACTTATGTCCTTTTGGAAGCATTTTTCGGTGGCCCATATACACGTTTTTGCCACTATGTTTCAAGCGAATGCTACAAGTGTTTTCACCACAAATCGGACACGCCAACGCCCCCTTGATTGAATAGCCTGAAAGATTACCATAGGCGGGGAAATCATTGATTGTGCAGTACAACATAGCACGCAAATTGAAGTCCTCTTTACTGAATGAGTCGTAAACCGTAGCCCCTTCATTCCACAAGAGTTGTAGATCCTCTATCAAAGGTTGTAGGAATACATCAATTTTGTTGCCCGGTTGCTTTGGACCCGATATTAACAAAGACAACAAGATGTGTCTTGGTTTCATGCATAACCACGGCGGTAGATTGTAAATAACCAAAAGCACAGGCCAGGTACTGTGTATGCTACTCAAAGTACCGTAAGGGTTCATCCCATCCGTGCACAAGCCTAGCCTTAGGTTTCTCGGTTCGTTACCAAACTCAGGAAATTTTACGTCTATGTTTCTCCACTGTGGTGCATCAGCGGGATGTCTCAATCTGCCATCCTTTTTCCTGTGAACTGAATGCCACCGAAGATTCTCTGCGTCTTTCTCAATGGAGAACAAACGTCTGAACCTTGGAATGATGGGCAGGTACCACAGTACCTTAGCTGGTGAACCTTTCTTACTACCGCTGATGTGAGTTTGTTGTTTCTTATACCGTGACGCTCCACATGCTGAACAGCTTTCAGCAAATTCATCCGATTTCCAAAACAGCATGCAACCATTTGGACAAGCATGAATTTTCTGGTACTCCATACCCATTGGGCACATCAGTTTTTTGGCTGAGTACGTAGTCGTTGGTAAAACGTTGTCCACCGGAAGAACGTATTTCAATAGTTCCAGGAGGTCAGTGAAACTTACGTCGCTCCAGCCATGTTTCGCTTTCAAGTTGAATAGCTTGAGGACGACACTCAACTTGCTTAACTTTGTAGGGTCACACCCGGGGTACAACGGTGTTTTGGATGAATCCAACAAATTTTCATACTTGTCTGGCGTGTTAGAGTAATGTCGTTCCACATCTTCGAGCATAGTCTCAATGTCATCATCCCAGAAATCTGGCTCAACGTTCGCTGTAACGTCTTCTGGATCACCCGCAACTGTATCATCTCCAAGTTCTGTTTCTGTGTTTGCCTGACCATTATCCCCTTCGTCAGGCTTAATAACATCGAACGCACTCTGACCATGCCATCGGATTATGTCTTGGAAATCTTTTGTAAAACCGCGGCGGATCAGATGTTCCTTAATTGTTTCAACGCCGCGATATCTCAGATTGTTTTGGCAGTCGATACACGGACAAAATATGTATCCCTTGTCTGTAGGTTTCAGATTGTTCGCCAACACCGTGCATAACTTATCAACTCCTTCTAAAAACTTGTCGTCCAAATTTCCCTGTAAATCCACGAACGTTCCATCTCCTTCTAGCTATTTATATGAAGGCAGCCATTTCATACCGTCACCCGTGGCAGAGTCTTTACACTTTTGTATCTTATCAACCTAAATCCATCCATGAGTATTAAATCCCACCGGTGAACGTGTTTTTAATATGTAATTTATTGAAAATTTCGGCAGCATCTCCCTACAGTTCTTCAAATGCACGATATTATGATATTAATCAATAATATATGCATTCGAAGAACAATAAAGAGATACTGCTGAAATAATCAATAAAGTACATATTAAAAGCACATTCACACCCTAGGTGTGAGATTTAACAATCATGGACAGTCCCGACAGGGACTGCCGAAGATATACCTCTATTAGGTATATCTTGGGCGGATAACTATGTTTGGTAGTTTGTCAAATATGTATGTATATATGTAAATCTTACCTCTGGTAGACGATTAGCCGATGCAAACGGTTGAGGTCGGAAGTCAAAATAAAGTCGTAGTCCTGATGCATAAAGAAAAACGACAACATTAGAATTCATCAAAAATCAAGGTTAAATGCTAGCTAAACCGCGGAAAAAATCGACAGCATCTCCCCTATATTTCTAACGTTTCCCAATCAGTTTTATCAACGTCAAATTCGCACGCACCATCAAAATTACTTATACACTAATTTTATATTTATCTAGAAGAAAGGTAAGCTGTATTAACCGTAAAGAAATATTTACAAGTACAAGAAATCAACTGCAACAAGAATCAGCAAACAAGAATCACAACTTCGAATCTGCTAAGAGATATATCTACCAGACCAAAGGCTCTCAACTAGTTTTATATTTGAAAACTACACTACTATGTATTAATTGTAATACTAAATGCTAAGAATAAGTAAATACAGTTTACAGTTTGGTTTGCAAAATTACCGTTACTGCACCGAAGTGGGCAAGTAGTGCAGAAATCAGCCCACGAACTAGGTTGCAATTAACTGTGAATCTGGGCACAAATATATGAACAAGGTTAGAACATTGCCATTTCACTCTCGGGATTCACAGAAACGAGGTTAGAACTAGCAATCGACATGCATATGAACAAAGTTAGAAAAAAACGACAATTGATCGACCGCGCGATACCCAGTACACGATAGAGACGTCGACGGTGACGACCAGTGTGCGTAGATGGGTGGTGACCGGCGGCGATGGGAGTGACAAAGGTGGTGGGAGCGACGGCGGATGGCCGTTACTAAGGTGACGGGAGAGAGGAGGCGATTTCAGTGAGGAAGATAGCGCGAAAGAGAAAGAGTTACTGTGAGTACAGTGTGCAGAGTAAACGGGCAAATGTTTTAAAAGGACTTTAGATTACGGTTTACATGTAAACGTAATCTAAAGTCACACTTTAAATGACGGTTCATAAAGAACCGTAATCTAAAGTGTAACGAAATTAAAAAAATAGCGCGAAAATTATTTGGCATATGTGGGTTTCGAACTCAAGATCGATGGTGTTGACTCATGTACCCACGACCATTATGCCATGAGTCTTAGTCGATCAAACATAGGTAACACATTAATATAAAGTTTTTTTAATCTAAAATACACTGGTAAAACACGTCATTAACTGTAATTTAGATTACGCGCGGAGTCGAAAAAATCAAATAATACGGGAAATATTTGGCTTCAGGTCAGAACGACGTAGTTGACCATCAGTCGGAGGTAGGCGCGCCTTTTTTAGGATGGACTTTAGCTGACGGTTATTGGTAAAACCGTAATCTAAAGTCCGTTGACCGTAAAGCGCGCGTCAACACGGGACTTTAGATTACGGTTTCACTAATAACCGTCATCTAAAGTCCGTCCTAAAAAAGGCGCGCCTACCTCCGATCGATTATTGATTACGGTTAATTCAATAAACGTCGTTAATTAATTCCGGCCTTCCTATTAATCACGGTGTCTGTTAAAGCCGTGATTAAACCACCGTCATTAAAGGCTCGCGTTCCACCAGTGACCTTGTACTTTTCAGGTACAATGGAGCTGGCAGCCGTTCAAGAGTAGGACGGGGTAGCTGTTTATCCTTGGATAGTTATTTAGTTGTTTATGTAGTTGTAAGGGATGTAAAACCGAAGTTTGATAATCGGTAACTAAAAGTATAGACTCGGTACAGTTGTAATGTAAATGTATGTATTCTAGTTTGGAAACGGTTGGTAATGTAAAGTGTAGTGCTCGGTGATCTTGTCCATCAGACCGGTACACTATGTATGTATTAGCCTTGTTAGCCACGTGGGTGGCTAACGGCGTGTAACACCCATTGAATTAGTCAGTGTTTATGATGTGATTTCCGGTGTTGAGTTGTAATTCCGCTGCTAAATGTTGTTAAGTATGGTGTTTGTAGTTGGAGTGTTACAAAAAGTGGTATCAGAGCAAAGTATCGCTCTGATGACTGGAAATACCGAGCTTAGGAAGTACCGAGTTAGGAGTTTAAGACTTTGGGTTAAGGGTTGAGTGATAGCGTGAGAAGTACGCTAGTTAGAAATTACCAGTGTTCACTGGATACCTACAACATCCTTCCCACCCTCCATAACCCCCGTTTTATAGCTCGGGAAAGAACGCCAGAGAGAGGGAAAGCCCTCTCATACTCGGGAACAACCCGAACTGGCTGTTATGAATTATTCTTGTAAGAACCAAAACCTGTCATGCGGTAGATTCTAAGAACTGAGAATCCCAGACGGAACCAGTTTGGACACCTTTACCCGCACTTAATAGCGGAAGATTAAGAATCCTATCTACAAGAGACTGAAATTTCCAACGATCTGGGTCGACATGCCTAGCAGTCGAGGAAACCCAGCCAATAAGGAATAAAGAACTAATTGTGCACAGAAGCAGACAATGGAGAAGCAACAAACCTGAGACACATGTCTACGGGAACACAAATGTTAAATAATACCGACAATGGTATAGTAACCGACTAAGGAACTAGTCAAGGACGGAAGATTCCAAACCTACAACGCCAAAGAGGCTGTAATATCTGATTATCACAGTTTAGATAAATATGGGAGTATTAGTGAGGCATACTTCAATACGGCTACGAAGTAGTACCTGAACAAGAAAACCAAGTCTCGGTAACCACGGTAACTGCGTGGGGAGGAATATTAAGGGAGAACACAGAGTTAAGTGAATGGAGAGTCACCCTAGTTAACGACCACCATGTCAAGACCAATGAGAGTCGCTCGAATGTTCTATTATCAAAACTGTAAGGTCAAAGGAAGAGCCAACAAGGCTACCGAATATGGTGGTGATAAGAGTAGTATCACAACCAGCACATGTTGAACCAATAGCCGGCCAGCATGGCGCACTTGCTATTGCAAGTGCTGCTAGAACGGGGCTATTCGGGAAAGTTTTAATGATTATAAAGTACCTAGTAAGGTACCGTATTGTTGAAGGAAGTGATTATAGAATCAAGAATCCAAGAATTTGAAGAGTGAGACCTAGAAGGGCTTAGTGGCCTAACCATTGTATATGAAGATATACCAGTCAGCGAGAAGCTAGACTTGGTCAAAGCGTGAAGACATTTTAAATACCGGGAATAATTTTCTTACGAACCCAGTTTTTCTTCTAAACCTAGATTTATTTCAAACCATTTTCACACCCACATTTCTTCCAACTCATAATTATCTCAAACTTCCTTTTAAGCCCAAAATTTTTCTCAAACTTCATATTTTCTTTAAAAATCAAAACCATAAGACCTACACCGGCCTCAGCGCCACACAGTAGGTGAGCAACTTTAGAACAATCCTACAACCCGAGGGTATTAACCCGACGGAAGGGATCCAGTTCATACTAGATACAGACAGTGGACAAATTTCCCTTAATATATAGTTCGGGAAGCACGGAATGCATATTATCATAGGACGATATGAGGGAGTTGACAACAGAATACTTCACCTAGGCGTGTGACGGACACTACGAGTGTACTAACTGAAATGTGGGACGACCGCACTCCGATAGGAGCTTGTGGACCTAACAGACCTTCTTATGGGTTAGTCGGATAGGTGGAAATGTATCAGTAGGGTACCCCACATATGTATACAAGTGGAGTGGAACACGGGAAGTAGTCAACTCCATACTACGGTCAGCAGTAAAAGTCAAACAAGAGCAACAAATTACCAAGGATGGTTGAAGTAAAGGAACCCAGTTAAGTTAAAGAGAGTAAAAGGATTAGTGAATCCATTTCAAGGAAATGTTTATGAGTCAAGAAGCGTGGAGCGCACTGACTAGTAAGTAAAGACACCTCATATGTCTCAAGAATCCCGATGAATAAAATATGATAGTTGGAACAAATACCCAGTCTATACATAGTAAGGCCAATGCCAAATATGGACACGTTAATGTGCAACGAATGGGATGAAACTCCCGGAATGATCACCCAGACTACCAGGGAATATAGATCTTCACAGAAGAGGATAGTAAACCCAGTAAAGAACGCAAAACAATGTACTTAACTAGAAGTATACAAGCCAGATGTAATGGAACAACCTAGTAACACCCAGGAGCAGTCCTGAAGGGTGTTTGGGTCAACAATTGTTGAACGAAATGTCGTGATAGAAGCACAAGAGTTGAAGCTAATACCCAGTTTAAACATAAGTCGCCAAAAGGTAAACAGACATTTTTATGGGGCATCCCATATAAGGAAGCAGGATGCAACGACCTTGTCAGGAAGCCCAATACAACCTCCAAACCATATGATGGTGTACAGAGATGTAAAATTCATGTGAACAACCTTTAATCAGCAGAGCTCGAGGCAATGGGGCCTTATAAGCCACAGACCAACTGTACTATGCAAATTTAATTGATTACGAAAGTTTATGTTATACAAGTGAATAGAGCGGTGAACGAACCACTACTTTAAGAGTGGAGATACCTCTCGATATTGTGAAACCGCAGGAGCGGTAGTTGTGTGAACCAAGTTCAAGAAGTACGATAAGGATTGACCATGTTGTTATTACCCCAGAATGATTTGAATAAGAATAATACGAAAAGAAGTGTTTGTACCAGTGGTGGAGACCGGAAGAGTAATAAGTCTAATAGCAACCACTATAGGTGTGTGATGCTAAATGTGTAGTGAACAACGCTCAAGGAGCATAAAGACTCAAAGAATAGCGTATTCAGCAATCAGCCACGTAAGTGGTGAAACACAGTGTAATGGCGGAAGCTTATGTAATAGCGGATGCAGTATAAGTTGAGGCTGTATAATGAGTAAGGATACGGTGCGCAATAAACGACCATTGTATAAGTATGGTTAAACTATAATATGCCAAATAAGCAGAGTTATGAGTTATTAAACCCAGTGGAGATACAAAGGTAAGTGATAATAAACAGACTGGGCAATAAGCCAGTAGCTGGTACTATGTGATAAGCATCTCAGTGAAACACTGTGTGAATTCCTATTGCAATCCCATAAGAGATTTACTGCCAAGGGTTTACACCTCTACACTCTGTATGATTGAGTGTTTTGGTATTGCACTTGCGCAGTAATGATCGAGTGAGATAGTTTGGAATTTGGGAAAATGTTAATTGTTGTAGAAGTAGAAAGAGGCTTATAACGCTATAAGCACCGAGGCATAGGAAATGCAAGGTCATACCAATGAAAGAATACTTGTACAGAACCAATTATGGTGGCATGATTAACAATAAGTGACTGCAGTAACACGAAATACTAAATATTGGTATGGAATATACCTCAAGTGTGGGAAATAACGAGAGAGCACTACACATTAGGTAATAGCTCAACCTCAACCGACAGTAAGTCGGAAGAATGGGGCAAACTAAGCTCTAAGTTGTCACAGTTGCGCAGCAGAGGCCAGTGAACCATTGCTTCAGATACATTGTGAATATGAGTAAATGGCTAATTATTAACGCCTAGAAGACTCACAGGCCACAATCGAAACCGATTATGAGTTAAACGAACTCCAATGAGCATTCGTGGTTTAGGGACTAAACCGCCAATAAGGTTAAGTCCTCTAACCAGAACGCATTGTATAACAAACCGCGTGGAATTTAAATCACTTCACGACGGCTGAACATTTTAAACCAATGTTCAGTGATTGATTACGTGGGTGTAATCCCTTTTAAGGGGGGTAGAGCGCAAAACCGTTTAGTGTGTTTTGACGTACAAGTGTACGTGAACTATGGTGTGCATAACACAAAATAATTTGTTTTTATTATTGGTGCGTACGTAATATGAAAATACGCATTCATTCATGGTTTAATTGTGGTAATTGCACACAGAAGATGCAAATACATTGTGATAAGTGTGTCTACTTTGTTAACTATTGTGTGAGAGTACAAGTGTAAGGGAGTAAAGAAACTCCCGGGGAACTAAAACCCCGACAATGTACGTTCATATAACACTAAATGTAAAACCGTGTATTGTATTTTGATAAAAGTATAGATATATACAGTATTGTGATTTATGAAGAGGTATGACACCGACATAGAACCTAGCGAGAATTAAATTCCCTAGGTAACTTGATTAAAAGTGAATGGAGATAATTGATGGACGGAGTTCCATCCTTTGGAGATGTACTGCTCTATGATTATGACTAGAAGGATTAAAAAGATAGAAAATGGTAAATGTTTGAAGTAGTTGCTTGTTTGAAATTGAAGTGGGAGGTGGAACTTGATTTGCATGCGATCAAGGGAAACCGAACACAAATTGGGGTGGAAGGATAGTTCAACATTGATGCTGATCACATCAGGGTTGGATGATTCTTGAAGCTCCCTATAAGTGGTCACAAATAATAACGTTAAGAATAAGATGTAGTTAGCAATAATTGGACTTGGAGTTGTATTGTGTTTTCAAAAGAGTTTTAAATTGGTGTTTTCAAATTTTCAATTGGTATTTTCAAAACTTTAATAAATATTCCCAAAAAAATTCTTAAATGGTGTTTTCAAAGGAAGGATTTATTTTACTTGACCTTATAGAGGATTTTCAATTAGTATCCTTCCAATAAAGGATTTGTTCTACTTAACCCCATAAAGAATATTTTTGTATTACTTGCTCACGAGCTGAGGACGTATGAGCCTTTGTCTTCGGACCGGTGACATGAGAAGTATATTTTAAAAATGTATGTGATTGTTTTGATCTCCCAAAGGAACGGGGACCAGAAGGTGTCCATCGCGACCGGGTTCTGCGGGATCATAGTGTATATGTACTCAACATGGGACTCAAGCCCATGAAGAGATGGAAAAGGTATTTCTGTTTGTTATACATTCTAAGACATGTTGTGTGATATGTGTAATAAATATTACCCAGACCTGAGAGTCTGAGGGTTGTTATGTAAGTATGTCATGTATGGATGTGGATATGTTACCCGGACCGTTAAGTCCGAGGTTGTTATGTAAAGTGTGTTTTAGTATGGAAGTTGTATCTTGCAAGTAAACCCGGTATTCTAATTAACGGATGCATAGGAAGTTGTGAACTTTGGGGACAAAGTTCTTTTAAGGGGGTAGATTGAAATACCCCAAACCTTAATGTGTTAATTAATTATGTAATTATGATTTTCTAAGGCTAATTAAGTCCTTAAGATCATTGGTGAAGAAATAAAAACCAAAAAAAAAGAAAAGGAAAAGAAAATGCGTAAAAGTCACAAAACGTGAAAACGCGTATTTAATTATTTTGGGAGGTATATAACCTTCATTAGGGTTATAAATACATTTTTATACCTTAATTACACACTAAGAACATGTGTGAAAAATTCCCGAAGAAAACAGATCTAAATAATGCGTTAAAACGCTAACGGACTCTTAAAGCGTGTTTTTCGAGAAAACCCGAAAACGCGACATTAAATAGTCAAACGACCCCGTAAAAATTATAGTTGATTATATAACTATAAATAAACATTAATGGGAGCATAATAACCATTAAAATTAAAGAAACGAGAAATTCCGGAAAACGGGCCTCGGTTAGTGAATAGTGCTAAAACCGGGTAAATTAACGAGCGTTTTCTGTAAAGAAGACGAAAAATGCTCCAACTTGTATTATAAAAGAGGGCCGGTTTTGACAGTATAAATCAGCTCTCTCACACTCTTGACTAGTTAGCTAGTTAAATAAGTCAAAAAGCAATAAAGCAAAAGTGACTAATACCCCCACCCACACTCTCTCTCCTCTCATTTCTCTTTTCCCTCTCTTTCCTCTTCTTTCTTCCTCCCAGCAATTTTCTTGTCCTCCCTCAGTTGCTGTCGTTTTTGAGCTTCTCCACCAACCATCCATGGCTTCTCCATCTTCTCTCCCTTGGGTGTTGGCATGGAGTTGGGCAACTCCATTGCCATTTGACCGATTTTGATCAAGAATGAGAGAAGGAGGAGATTGATAAAGGAAAGGAGAACTTGTGAATTTAAGGTAAGAAGACTACCTTAATAACTATCTTGGTTTTTCAAGAATTTGGGATGGGTTAAATTGAATAATTAACCCAAAATATGGAAAATAATGTGTTTAGTTGATTTGAGGGATTTGTGAAATTAATTGTGAATTAAAGGTCCTTGGAGCTAAGTTTTTCGAGTTTGTGGTTATATTGTGGTTTATTGAGATTTTGGAGTTATGTTGTTGTTGATGGACTTTGAGGATTTATTATGTGCTGGTATGACCCTATAAGGGTGTGGCTAGATTAGTATTGAAAATGGTAAAAAATTTGATGAAGGAGGAGATGTTAGGTTTATGGGGAGGTTATGGCGAAATTTTGGTAGAAAATGAGTGTTTTGATGATGGCTTAGTGAATGGGAGAACCTTGGTGTTTGTAGTGTTGAGTAGAGTGGTTTAATAGCCTTGAAATGGTATTTGGGAAACTAGGAAGAGGAGGATGAAAATCTGTAGCAAATTACATATGAGGAGTTTAGAAATGCTAGAAAAGAGTTAGTGTTTATAACTTGTGAAACAAGGAGTGAATGTGGGTTTTAGAAGTGCATTTATGTAGAAATGATTTGTAATGGTCATAGATGGATTTGGTAAGTTTAGTAGGAGGTAAGAACTCTCAAAAGGAGATAGAAATGCACAAGTGTGCAAAATGCAAGAATGTGAAAAGTGAGTTTGTTGAATTTGAACAAGAATTTGGTGGTGGATTGAACCAAGGATTTGGAGAGGTTTAGAGCATGTTTTGAGGTGTTTAATTATGTAGGAAACATGTGGAAAGTTTATGAAGAGATTATAGGTGGATTAAGGGTTGATTTGGGGGTGAAAATCACCTTACTAGTTGTTTTTAGCAGGGTCCGGGACTTAGGATATGTACCAAGTCCCGGACCGCATAAAAAAACAAGCCGAGAGTAAGTGCAAGAATTGGTCCGGGACTTAAGTCCAGGACCAAGTCCCGGACCACTAGTGAATTTATGGTCGAGAGTTGATTTCTACATTGGTCCGGGACCTAGGGTCCGGACCCGGTCCCGGACCACCCCCAGAATTCACCAGAGTGTGTTTTTAAGGGTTCTAAACATGGGGGATTGAATGGTATTGGTTTTAGATGATGTTTAGGAGTTGTTTGGTGACCTTTAAAGGTCCTAAGAAGTGTGAACAAGTTGGAGAAGTGATTGAGATAGTTGTGAGGTTAAGTACACTAAGTTAAACCGAAATAATGGGATAACGGGGTAAGTACGGGAGTAGCAATAATGTACATAGCGTAACACCTTAATAATAATTGAACCATTTGACATGTAATTAGTGGTTCAAGAATATGATTCGAGGAACAAGGGTGAGCCAAAGAACATGAGAACCCCCGGTAAAGATAAACCCATGGTGTAAGGTATGGTTTTCTTGCAACCTGTGTCCTACCGGTTTACACCGGCTTGTATGCCTATATGTTTTTCTATGTGTTTGCCACCTTGCAAGATAAAGCATGAAATGAGTTTACAGTAATTCATTAATGTGGCGTAAACAATTCCGATACCGTTTAACCTTAATTATGTGTTAAACCGTAGCTAACCGACTCTAGGTTCACATAAGAGATCGGTATTCGGATTAAACGTCCCAACCCACAGGAACGTTCTAACTACGGTTATCCGTGTTTTAGTTGTATCTTGTGGTTATGTGTGTTGTGTATTACCTTTGTTTAATGTATCGTTGTTTAACGAATGTTGTTGTCCATGTTTGTCGAATGGGATGTTACCTCCCTTGTGTGTGATTAACCAAACTAGTAACACCAAATGGTCTATGGATGTGATAAGTTCTATAAGGAACTTCTAACTAACATGTATATATTATGGGGGGTGAGCAATCCGGTCGTTCCAGTCGCGCGCGTTGTTGGGAGTTAATGTATATTGAATTAACTCCCACTCTGTTATGTTATGGTTGTTTTCCTTCTGGATTACAATCACCCACAAGCTTAACCAAGGCTTACCTACCTCATTATATTCGGGGCTAGGGGGAATACTGTTATGTTAAGGTTGCTTTCCTTCTTTGGATTACAACCACCCACAAGCTTAACTAAGGCTTACCTACCTCACTATTATTTGGAGCTATGGGAAATTGTGTATGGTGTGATCGGTCCTATATTACGGCCGACACATCTAAGTGAAGTAAATGTGTACGGTGTGCTCGGGCCTATATTTCCTCCGGCACATCCTAAGTAAAGTGTACGTTCTCTAAGAAAAATGGTATTAAGTTGTATACATGTTATTATGTGAAGTATGTTGTTATGTTGTGTACGTCGATCTCCGAAATCAACCCCGTACAAATATAAGGGGGTAATTTTGTATAACCCGATTAAATGGGTATGTGTCGTCTAGCAAGGAATAGCTCCATTAGGGTAGAACCCTCAAGGGCCAAAGAACACAATAGTGTGATCTAACCAATGCGATGTGTTAATCTTATGCTTGTATCCTATTCATTGGATGTGTGATTTATAAGCATGATATGTGTGTATAGTTTCATGTATGTTTTAAATATAATTAACCGCATGCTCAGATGACAAATAGTTGTGCGTGGCCCGGTAGTATGCGGGCTGCTCAATTACCATACCAGCAAAGGTGCTGACCCCCTTTGGGGGCCCCCCATACTTTTCAGGTACAATGGAGCTGGCAGCCGTTCAAGAGTAGGACGGGGTAGCTGTTTATCCTTGGATAGTTATTTAGTTGTTTATTTAGTTGTAAGGGATGTAAAACTGAAGTTTGATAATCGGTAGCTGAAAGTATAGACTCGGTACAGTTGTAATGTAAATGTATGTATTCCAGTTTGGAAACGGTTGGCAATGTAAAGTGTAGTGCTCGGCAATCTGTCCATCAGACCGGTACACTATGTATGGATAGCCTGTTAGCCACGTGGGTGGCTAACGGCGTGTAACACCCATTGAATTAGTCAGTGTTTATGATGTGATTTCCGGTGTTGAGTTGTAATTCCGCTGCTAAATGTTGTTAAGTATAGTGTTTGTAGTTGGGGTGTTACAATACACCTTTCACGATGGTCAAGGAAATAACATATCTGTTGATAACATGACAAATAATCAAATCAAGAAATTGATATTCAATGCACGAGCGGTAAGAACCCTACACTATGCATTACTACCTGAACAATATTCCAAGGTAGCCTCTTCTAAAACAGCCAAAAAAAATTTGGGAAACACTGGAAGTTACCTATGAAGGAAATGATGAGATCAAGAAGACTCGCATCGAATACTACCTACTCATTGGGAGTTGTTCAAAAGGAAGAGAAGGAGAGCATTTCTAAAATGCACACTAGGTTCACCAAGCTTATCAATGAGATGTTTGTGCTTGGAAGAACTATCTCAAATAAAATCAATTAGAAAATTCCTCAGATCACTTCTTGCTTCCTTTGATAGTAAGTTAAGCGTGCAAGAAGTTCACGATCTCTCAAAATGTCTCTAGTAAAATGTTGGCGTCCTTGATGGCATTTGAACTAAAATTACAATAAAAAAGTTCAGAAAGTTCTAAAATAGCCCTTGAGTAGTCTAAAATGAAGGGTCTGAGTCAGAAAAGGACGATGATGAGATGGTCCTTTATGCCAAGAGGCATTTTCAAAAAATTTCAAAAATAGGAAAAGACTATAAGGAATCTGACGATCACCAAAGGAAGAGCAATGACACATGTTTTGCGTGTTCAAAACGTGGACACCACAATAAAGATTGCCCGCAATGACCCGAGAGGATAAAGACAGGGTCAAGAGACCTGTTAGAAAGACATTCAACAAGAAACAAAGAAAGAAGCCTTCGTTACTAAATGGGGAGACTTAGAGCTCAGTTGTGACAATCAAACCACAGACAGTGATCATTTAGGAGATGAAAAGGCTCATCTCTGGCTCGAGGAAATGTGCTTGGTGGCTCAAGACAAGGGGATGTTAGAATCAGATTGGGAAAAGAGAAAACTGATAAGTGTCCAAATGAGCATGATTCATAGGTGTATTTCATATATAATATTAGCACTTTTTCTTGCTCATTTCTCCACTTCGGTTAGTTTTTCCTCTAGTTTATGTTTTATTATTATCTCACAAATTTATTGTTTAAACATGAGGAAAACCAAGCTGGGGGTAAAGTAGACAAAGAGACGAACGCATAGACGCAAACGGCTCAGAAAACGGAGTCCAAACGAAGAATCTAGAGCCGGTCAAAGTTTGTAGAAGAAAATAAGTCACGCGGAGACCACACATGCATCCGCATGGGGCTGGGCGGACAGCTAGGTGGACAGGACACAAGTGTGACCGGGCGGACACAAGTGACAGAGGAGCGGACAGACAGAGACGTCCGCATGGTTTCAGGCGGACAGATAAGCGGACGCCCACGCGGACAAGAGATGGAGAGACCGCGGGCGAGAGACAGAGACGTCCGCATGGTTTCAGGCGGACAGGGAAGCGGACAGACACGCGGACGTGACTAAAAATCAACGCGCGCCAGTTTTCTTCTTCGCCCGTCGACTTGCTTCTACCATATCCATCTACTCCGCACCGCCTACCTTAATTTCCTCACGCGTCTTCAGCTCTGTCCCCTGCAATTAATGAGCAATCAATGCTCTTCCACTCCAGATCTGCCTCTTCCCTTCCTCTATATAAACACACTGCACCTTCAACCAAATACATATCCACGACCCAACATCCACACTACAGACCACACATCACACGTTCATCCCATTTCTTCTCCCGTCTTCTCCATTTTATTTATTTCTCATTCCACCATATCCCCCTCTAGTCCTACGTATACAAAATAGCAGAACGAATGCAGGAGTGACTACAGATGATTTTATTACACTTGTTCCTGTTTATCTATTTAATATGTTAGGCTAGAATATTTATACTCTGGGAATGGTTATTATGTGTTTTGTATTAATTATGCAATATGTTTACTGGTTTTATTTAAATACAGTCTGTTACGATTAAAGCTTATCTCTCGCCTTTTTAATAAATGTCATGAGTTTATTAAATTGCTTGCTAAGTCTATTTTGATCAGACCGGTGATAAATAGATAGGTTAATTAAGCCGTAAATCTGGAGAAAGCTTATTATGATTTAATAAGTTAGTATTTTCAGATACAAATATAATTCCTCATATCTAAATCATCCGTTTACATGTGTTATGCTTGAACCTGGATTAGAACCTTGCATTTTCTGGTAAACGAGTTCTTATGAGTCTATGATTTAATCCTTAAGATAATAAGAGGAATTTTGCCAAACAATTATAATTAAACCAGTAGACATAGCATGAAAGAGCAGATTATATTAACCTGAACCAGAGTTCCATTTAATTTATCTGTTAACTTAGCTTATTTTATCTTTCCTTTTTATTATAATACAAGTCAATTAATCCCCCTTTTGTGACACGCTTAGGTACTATAATATGCACATTAGTCCCACGGTTCGATATCCGGTCGCTTACATTTCACTATACTACCACGACCGGGATTTGTTTGCAGCCCGACGTTTATTTTGAGTTTTTAATTTCTTTTCTTTTATTTTTACACCAGTTTAACCACTCCGATAATCAGTCTGCAAAATGGCGCCGTTGCCGGGGACTAGATTTATTCTAGTTCCTAAGCCCCGGATTTTTCACTTGTTATATTAGAATATTTTGTCTATATTATTTTGTTGTTGTTTATATTAATTATCTTTTATATCTTGTTATATTATTATTATGTTAGTTTTCTAATCTGTTGTTTCAGTAAGTACGTAATCAAAAAAAAAAAAAGAACGCAACAGAGGCTGTCCTCCTAGCTTGTCCGCCCAGCAGCATGCGGACGAATGAGGCGTGTCCGCCTTGTCCCATGCGGACGCCACTGAGGACCGCTACTCCGCGCGGCACACTTGTCCGCCCACCTGTCCGTACCTCTCCGCGCGGACGTCCAAGCGGACGTCACCAGCTCCGCGTTTCCATTTTCTGTTCTTCCCCAAACTCACAAACTGCTCCAGCTCGACCCGAAGAGAAGAAGAAGCTCGCGACTCCAGTCCATCTCCAATTGCTCCAGCTTCTTCATTTCTCCACCGAACCACTTAT
Source organism: Limonium bicolor (assembly GCA_023374045.1). NCBI lineage: Eukaryota > Viridiplantae > Streptophyta > Magnoliopsida > Caryophyllales > Plumbaginaceae > Limonium > Limonium bicolor. The sequence continues at coordinate 188,422,572 of CM041776.1, read as the reverse complement.
CTTATTATTGGTTTGTTTCTAATCATTTTATTTTCTAGTCTGTTTCAGTAGTTACGTTTTTATACAGAAACACAAAAAAAAAAAGTACGCGGCAGATGGAGGTGTTTCGAACAAGAGTTTTGCTATTCACAGTATTTATACTGCTCCGTATGTGGGGGAGCTCATGATTATGAGGATTGTCTCATATTACAAGAACAACTCTGGTTAGAAGACCAACCAGATTACCTGGAGAGAATCGCTCAACAGGAACAGCAACCAAAGAGTGAAATAATTCATGAGGTAGAACACCCCACTACGGATGTAAGTTACTCTCTTCCCTCTACAGTCACTTACCGCCAATTTCCATCCTTCTCTATGCTCTATCCAGAAGATGAGGATACTTACATCCTCGAAAATGAAGAGAAGGAATTGCCATCACCTCCCGCCAAGATATCCAAACAAAACGCTATTATCACCTTCGAAGAATTAACTTTCTCTGAAGATGATATCAATCAGCGTTCTTTCTACGAGCCTCACCTACAAGAGGAGGATGTTTACATCCTCCAATTTGAGGAAGAAAAATCATCACCACCGGGTCTTCTGTTAGAACTACGTTACCGGCAGTACCTCCTCAAACACCAGATTTTGTGGAGTATTCATTTTCCTATTATATTTGCCGAAGTAACGTTTTGTTTTGATCCAGGTGGTTTTCTTTTAATTATTACCAACTTCGTTTTCCTGGCAGAATTGTTGTCTACTTATATTTTTGATCCAGGATAACGAAGCAGGCGTCTAGCCAAAGACGTTAAAGAAGGGCAGCTTCCCGGGAGGCAACCCGGATGAACTTTTATTTTATGTGCTTTTATGCTCTTTTAATATTCAGGTTCTCTTTAAATTTTATTTTTGCTAACTTTTAAACCCGTTTGTAGTATGGTTGCTTCTAGTGTCTTATGTAGGTGCACCTTCATATCCACACTGCAACCAAGCTACGCTACTTGAGGCTGAAGCTCAAGTGTGGGGGAACTCCTATAACAACAAGCAAAAATAATATTAGTGGAGTACCAGTTTCTTTAATTATGCTTTTATTTAAATAAAAACTGCAGAGGAGCGTTTATGTGCTTAAATGTTTATTTGTGACCTTTGTGTTATTCTCTATTTTATCTACTTACCGAAAGGTCTTCTGAAACTTCCTGTTTTTCTGGTGAACATGAGGACATTGTTCAAATTAAGTGTGGGGGAGTGTGCCCTTCGGTGGAATTTTGTGCTTAAATGTTTAATCTCTCTCCTTATCTTGCGTTTGTCCAATTATATCATGGACCCTTTATATGTGGGTTGTTCTCTTTAAAAATAAATACTGTTATGAATTGTGGGATAAATGGTACAAATTTTTAAAATTTTGATTACTTTTGAGGAGCATTTTATATGCGTGTGACCAAATGATCTGCAAATGGTTGGATTTATTGCTCAAGGTTTCTTTCTGTCTTCTCTCTTAGGGATTGCTAAGGAGTGCTTCTCTGTTAAAAAAAAGAAAAATACAAAAAAAATAAGGGACTTGCGAGACACCATTGGTAACCAACAAAAGAGAGTTGAGTGTTCTTGAATACAAAGGCGTGATGCCTACATTTTCTCATCCCTTATGCAAAAGTGAAACAAATGCATGAATCTATTTTCCTTTGTTTTCTCCTCAATGCCCATTCTTGAGAGAAGTTGGCCATGGTAAAAGTTCTCAGAGTCACCTAAACAAAAGAAACATTGAAGTACCTTAGATCATACCCCGAAACTCTATATTTTATTTTTACCCTGAGCACACCTATGCCACCAGCAGTTGATTTTTCACACTCCTCAATAAGTTAAAAAGATCATGAACTGTTCACTTCTTTATCCTACCCTTCATAATAATATTTGTTAGTATTGAGCATTTCCTACTTACTTGGGTACGTGGTTTTGCTTGAGGACAAGCAAAAAGATAAGTGTGGGGGTGTGATAAGTGTTCAAATGAGCATGATTCATAGGTGTATTTCATATATAATATTAGCACTTTTTCTTGCTCATTTCTCCACTTCGGTTTAGTTTTTCCTCTAGTTTATGTTATTATTATCTCACAAATTATTGTTAAACATGAGGAAAACCAGCTGGAGTAAAGTAGACAAAGAGACGAACGCATAGACGCAAACGGCTCAGAAAACGGAGTCCAAACGAAGAATCTAGAGCCGGTCAAAGTTTGTAGGAAAATAAGTCACGCGGAGACCACACATGCGTCCGCATGGGGCTGGGCGGACAGCTAGGTGGACACGACACAAGTGTGACCGGGCGGGCGGACACAAGTGATAGAGGAGCGGACAGACAGAGACGTCCGCATGGTTTCAGGCGGACAGATAAGCGGACGCCCCGCGGACAAGAGATGGAGAGACCGCGGGCGAGAGACAGAGACGTCCGCATGGTTCAGGCGGACAGGGAAGCGGACAGCACGCGGACGTGACTAAAAATCAACGCGCGCCATTTTTCTTCTTCGCCCGTCGACTTGCTTCTGCCATATCCATCTACTCCGCACCGCCTACCTTAATTTCCTCACGCGTCTTCAGCTCTGTCCCCTGTAATTAATGAGCAATCAATGCTCTTCCACTCCAGATCTGCCTCTTCCCTTCCTCTATATAAACACACTGCACCTTCAACCAAATACACATCCACGACCCAACATCCACACTACAGACCACACATCACACGTTCATCCCATTTCTCTTCTCCCGTCTTCTCCATTTTATTTATTTCTCATTCCACCATATCCACCTCTAGTCCTACGTATACAAAATAGCAGAACGAATGCAGGAGTGACTACAGATGATTTCTATTACTCTTGTTCCTGTTTATCTATTTAATATGTTAGGCTAGAATATTTATACTCTGGGAATGGTTATTATGTGTTTGTATTAATTATGCAATATGTTTACTGGTTTTATTTAAATACAGTCTGTTACGATTAAAGCTTATCTCTCGCCTTTTTAATAAATGTCATGAGTTTATTAAATTGCTTGCTAAGTCTATTTTGATCAGACCGGTGATAAATAGATAGGTTAATTAAGCCGTAAATCAGGAGAAAGCTTATTATGATTTAATAAGTTAGTATTTTCAGATGCAAATATAATTCCTCATATCTAAACCGTCTGTTTACATGTGTTATGCTTGAACCTGGATTAGAACCTTGCATTTTCTTGTAAACGAGTTCTTATGAGTCTATGATTTAGTCCTTAAGATAATAAGAGGTATTTTGCCAAACAATTATAATTAAACCAGTAGACATAGCATGAAAGAGCAGATTATATTAACCTGAACCAGAGTTCCATTTAATTTATCTGTTAACTTAGCTTATTTTATCTTTCCTTTTTATTTATAATACAAGTCAATTAATCCCCCCTTTTTGTGACACGCTTAGGTACTATAATATGCACATTAGTCCCACGGTTCGATATCCGGTCGCTTACATTTCACTATACTACCACGACCGGGATTTGTTTGCAGCCCGACGTTTATTTTGAGTTTTTAATTTCTTTTCTTTTATTTTTACACCAGTTTAACCACTCACGATAATCAGTCTGCAAAAACTAAGGTAAACTATTATAAACTTAGAAGAAAAATTCAGAAAGCTGAACTTCTAGGACCCAAAAAAGTCTCCCTCATATTGGTTGATCAACTAGAAGCACTTCAAATCAAAAATAAGGAGCTCTTAGAGGAAAATGAAAAACTAGAGAAAAGTTCTGACAAAAATAAGGTAGTAAAACTCACCAATGCACTATAGAAACTACAAAATGATTATTGTGAAATTCTCACTATTCATGAGAGAATGAAGCTAGGTAAACAACCTGAGATAAATGATTTGATTTATGCTCTCAACAAGAAAGAGAAAGAACTAGCGTCATTTAAAGAAAAATGTGTAAAATTGGAAAATGATACCCTTGAGGAATAACAAACGACCAGTCAGGCACCCGTCGGGAACCCGTCGATGAGGTGTTTGTCACCTATGCAGGCAACCTGGTCACCATGAGGCCAAATGTCACAAGACACACTTAATGAGGCACTGGCAATTAGAGAAAATTGGGCTAAAATGGGTAATGGAAAATGATCATAGAACAGATTCACTTGGTGGAAATGGGTCCAAATATTATTGGGACCCTAACCCCACATAACTAAGTTGTTAAGTGCATAATCGAGTGGGAAGGGATCCCTACTGGTACATCGACAGCGGGTGCTCTAAACATATGATAGGAGATAGGTGGAAGTTCCTCTCACTCGAATCAGGAAGCCAAGGAACCGCTTTCTTTGGCGACAACAAAAAGGAAGAAATCATCGGTGTAGGTAAGGTTGGTTTTACTTCAAGTTATGTCATTGATAATGTCAATTTAGTTAATGGATTAAAATTCAATTTGCTTAGTGTATCTCAAATTTGTGACAAAGGTAACTCAGCCCACTTCTATTCTACACATTGTAGCATAGTAAGTCTGAGTGATGGAAAGGAGTTGTTAAGGGGTAAAAGATGGAAAAATGTGTATGTTACCAGTCTGGAGGATATTGACCGGCTAAACCTTTCATGCTTGACTTCCTCAATAGATGACTCCACATTATGGCACAAGAGACTAGGGCATGTCAGCATATCTTTACTAAGAAAACTAGTCAAAATCAGGTGGTTAGAGGTCACCCCGAGATTAAGAAATCTGAGACCAATCTTTGTGATGCCTATGTGAGAAGTAAACAAACAAAAACTTCTTTTAAAAAGGTGCTGAACATGGCAATGTCTGGGAAAGTGTCTGCCCACCAAAAAGGAGAATGAAATTATCATTTCCTGACTAAAGATTAAAGACTTGTGATTTGTTTCTTCGGATGAACATGCTATTAGGGGGAATGTGAGGCATTTGTTGTGCTGCTTAAAGCATTTGTTGGTGTTCAGGACTTATGACGGGTCTGAGGTTGGGTTGTGATTTTGGGTGATGATCAAGACTTATGACGATTTCCTTCTCAAACTTACGCTTTCATCCCAATTCCTTCTAATTACAAATTCAGCCCAGATTTTTCTTAATTTATGATTTTTACTCCAACTTCTTAAGTTTTTCCCCTAAATCCTAAATAATTTTCCAGAAATCCTAATTTTGACCTAATCCCAGTTTTGACCAAGTTTGAATTTTTCCAAATCCAAACCCTAATTTAAATTTGACCTGATTTCCAGAAATTAACCCTAAAATTCGATTTCAAAACCAAACAAACCTTTATTTCGGTTTCGACCTAATTTTCCAGAAATTAACCCTAAATTTCGATTTCACAGCCAAACATACCCTAAACTTGTTCAATGTTGAAATCTTACTAGTCATACTTTGTGTGCCAAAACGCTCAACTATATTGCCCACGTCCTCGGCAATTAATGTTAAATAGATTGAAGAGGACTTATCAGCCATCGCTCAATACCCATAAGTTAAAAGTCATCATCGACACTAGACAATCCACATTCACAAACAAAGAAATAGTCATCTCTCTAGATGATTCATAATGGGAGAACCAGGTCACTATTTGAAGCCTGGAACAAACCCGTTCAAGCCCATGAAGACAACCATTTAATTTGTCAAAAACTAGAAAATCAAAGTTCGACGACATCTTAAGCAAGTAGTACCTAGTCCGATGAATTAACCACAGAGGTGTTCCCGAACCTGCACCTTTTACAAGAACTGAGAATCTCGTTTTGTATGGAATCGATCCCCTTCCTAGGAACTAATTAGATCCCATTAGCTATGAATGCGCAACACTGCCACTAGGAACCCTTACCTTCTTTCAAATGGCTCCAATTAGTTCACCTCCCGAGTTCTGATCACACTTTTCATGTTTGTGTTCCCCAACCACAACCCTAGCTTATCTAGAATCCCAAACAAAACCTTTTACTTTCACAATCAGTATGTATTGTTGTTGACTTAAAATCTATAATGGGCTAGCATTTACAGGCCCATCATTTGAATGGGCCGAGGCGCCCCCCATGTTGCGCAACGCTGGGTGTGGGGGGCATGCCCCCCGCTTGAACCGTTGAGGGGTGCGCGGGCACCCGCGGTATGGTACGGTATGAAATTTGGCCCGTATTGGGCTTTTTGGATGAGTCTATGTTTATAAATAGACGATTGCTAGGGTTGTACATATATTCTTTTTGCACAGAGAAATACAAAACCCTAAGAGGAGTTTCCCCAAAATCTTTTTCATTCTTCGCTCTCTTCATCTTCCTTCTTCGATTTCTCTCTATTATTCACTCGATTTACAACAGTATGTCAACCGATATTTTATGTAGGTAAATTCTTGTGCTAGTGTGTCAATGCCATCCAGTTAGCTTGGCTTTTTGTATCATCATTTGCTAAAATATTAGTTTAAGAAATATATAAAAACATCTATTAAACATATCCAATGATAACAATAAATGGACTATCCTTGTAGATAGGTTGACTTTCACAAAAAGTTTAAGTGATAGAACTGTTATTGAAAATTTCCAACAAACTTTTATCCTTCATATTCTAGAACCTTAGGGTGTTATCACGATCTTTTCAAGTTCCTCAAACTTTCACCTGATGTAGCATAATCTCATATAACATTCAGCTTGTCTTGAGTCTAATGAAGCATTACCAAATGGCTCAAACCACCCTTCACTAAATGATCAAGGTAGATATGAAAAAAAATCTTTTTAATTGATATGTGGTATCAAGATCTCCTATAGTTGCCCCTCACCTTTCTAAACCTCCCACCTATTATTTTCATATGGACAATGCAATGTGTGACCACCATCCTTCTGTATTAACCCGAATTCCTTTCCTACGGGCTATTTCAAGCGCCAATGTGGGCTTTGTCAAGGTGATTCACTATCCCTTGCTTATTTTTCCTTGTCAAGGATATGCTATCGCAACTCCTTGACCCACCGCTTTCCCTGACTTTTGTTTTCTCCCTTCAAGTAAAACCTTTCAGATCTTCCACCTATGCTTTTGAGATGAGGCACTTCTATTCCATCGGGGGTGACTCCGGCCACCTTCATCTCTCTCATTCTGGACAAAGTTAATTAGTTCTCATGTGCCTCCAATGTCATACTTAACCTTTCTAGATCCCACATATTCCTTGGAGGATGCCTAGACAAACTATAACCACGATTCTTCTTACCTTGTGCATCTCTAAGGGGTCATTCGCCTTCTGATATTTTGGAATCCGCATCACAACCAGCTGCCAAAACTGTAGATTTCAACTCGATAGGGATAGTATCTATCAAAAGATCTTATTTAGGGGTGGAAGCACATTTCCTATGCTGGTCGTTAGGGATAAAATCATGATAAACTATTAGGGGCCCAATTTTTTAAAAAATTGTTTAAGTTACAATATATATACATGATTACTAAGATTGACATAGTAATCAAACATTTTTAAAGTATGGGCAAACCAAATTTCTTAGAACAAGAATATAAATATCTCTTTTCATTCATTATGCACTAAAAAGATTAGTTTACAATATAAAACTAAAATAACAATGCATATTAATAGTAAGAAATCAAAACTACTAGAACGATAGTCTTGAAAATTTTAGAGGGCAAACAAATATATTTTTGAAAACGCTATGTACAATAAAATATTAAAACTAAGATAAATATATCAAAATCCCAAACATTGAGATTAAGTCCATTAACAAGCTTCGTCGCCATATGCACCAACAACAAATGATGAGACCCTGAGCTTAAGAACATCTACTAATAGAACCTTTGTTTTATGCTAAAATCTATCTAAGTCATATTCCACAATTTATAAAAACTTCAAATCAAATGGATCGATAGGGTCTTCCTGCTCCATCATATGGACTACTTCATCATGGTTGACGACCCTTTAATACATGAAATCTATTTTTGTCACTGGTGATTAGTGGATTCAAAGATGTGGAACTACTTCTAAGGCTGGTCTCTTCTTAACTCCTACCCAACCTACATCACTTGAGTCAGTTGTGCCATGACTCCTCCCCCACACTCACGTTCCTTGTGTGACAATTTATTTGTTAGAAGATTTTCATAACTCCCAAAGCGAAGTTTAGCTTTAAAGGCCGACTTAAAATTATTGATATGCTTTAATCTTGGGGCATCACTCTTGCTAATAGATGATGACTCTATGAGCTTAAAGAGGAGAAAAAAAGACAATCTTTTTTAGGTTCTCTCATAGAGTGAGGTGTTTGCGACTTGCTTGGATCCCAACCAACTTGTATGAATCCACTGTTGCCTAAGTTTGATGGCTTGCTATCTCAAAGCGAAAGAGAAGGATGGACATATTGTGTGTAAAGTAGCAATAGCTTCTACAATTTATAATATCTAGATAGAAAGACAAACCAGCCATGACAAACCATAATCCATGTAACTTAAAAGTTGTCGCATGCATCAACTTCTATCTATATCAATATTTATATTGCACACATTCTTGGCTACAACTCACCATAGCCATCTAGGTACATCCAGCATTTGTTTTCTTTCTTTTTTTTACCAGCGTGCAAACCCATACGGATGGAGCACACGCCGGCGTTTCATCATCATCAGTTTTTTTTTTCATTTTTCTTTTTTCACTCGCATGTACATTTTTTTCTTTTTCATTTTTTTCTTTTTTTAAAGTTTTTATTTTTTTTCTTTAAGTTATTGTAACTTTTAATATATAAGTCCAAAATGAAAAAAAATTATGTCATTGTTCATCTAAATTCGAGCTCTTCAAAACAAGACCAGTCATGGATATATTTTGACAACTTTAAAAAAAATATATTTTTACATGTATAGTACACAAAACTTAAAAAAACTTGTACAGATGGTCATGCAAACCTGTACAAATGTTCATTAAAACATGTACATCCACACGTAAACTGACAGGTTTTTAGGGTTTGTGGTAGCGGGTTTAGGACCCTAAACCCGCCACTGCAAACCCTAAAAATGTCTTCGACGTTTTTTAGCTATCCTAGGGAGGGTTTTGGGGTGTTTTGGGGGTAGGGTAATCTATTTGGAATTTGTTTCGTACTTTATATTGTAGCAACTAACTCGACAGGTTTTTAGGGTTTGTAGTAGCGGGTTTAGGGTCGTTAGACCCTAAACCCGCCACTACAAACCCTAAAAATGCCTTCGACGTTTTTTAGCTATTATAGGGTGGGTTTTGGGGGGTAAGGTAATCTATTTGGAATTTTTTTTCGTACTTTATATTGTAGCAACTAACTCGACAGGTTTTTAGGGTTTGTGGTAGGGTCGTTAGACCCTAAACCTGCCACTACAAACCCTAATAATGCCTTCGACGTTTTTTAGCTATCCTAGGGTGGGTTTTGGGGTGTTTTGGGGGTAGGGTAATCTATTGGAATTTGTTTCGTACTTTATATTGTAGCAACTAGCTCGACAGGTTTTTAGAGTTTGTGGAAGCCCTAAACCCGCAACCGCAAACCCTAAAAATGCCTTTGACGTTTTTAGCTATCCTAGGGTGGTTTTGGGGTGTTTTGGGGGTAGGGTAATCTATTTGGAAACCGTTCTATACTTTACATTGTAGCAACTAACTCGACAGGCTTTTAGGGTTTGTTGTCGCGGGTTTAGGGTCTGCCACTACAAACCCTAAAAATGCCTTCGACATTTTTTAGCTTTTCTAGGGTGGGTTTTAGGGTGTGTGGGGTTAGGGTAATCTATTTGGAAGCCGTTATATACTTTAAAGTGAGAATGTACATATTCTAATGTGAGAATGTACATGTTTTAATGTGACGATGTACATGTTCAAATGTGAGAATGTACATGTTCAATTATGAGAATGTATATGTTTTAATGAACATCTGTACATGTTTGTATGACCGTCTGTACAAGTGTTCTTCCTTATATGTACAGGTTTTAATTTAAGGATGTACATATTTAATTATTTGTACAGGTTTATATGACTATCTATATGTTTTAATGCGAGGATGTACATGTTTTTACGTGAGCATGTACATGTTTTAGTGAACATTTGTACAGGTTTGTATAACAAGCTGTACAAGTTTTCTTTTACGTTATATGCTATATACATGTAAAAATAATTTTTTTAAAATTGCCAAAATATATTCATGACTGGTCTTGTTTTGTAAAGCTTAAATTTAGGTGAACAATGATATAATTTTTTTTCAATTTGGACTTATATATCAAAAGTTACAACTATTTAAAATTTTATGATAAAGAAAAGAAAAGAAATAAAAAAATCTTCAAAAGAAAACGCCGGGGTGCTTATTAAAAAAAAAACACTAAAACCAAAGGGTGGGATAGCCACGTTGGCTACACCCAGCTGTAGCTAAGACGGTCTCTTTATATTGTTATTGGTTGAAATTAGCAAAAAAATATATATAATAAAACAGAAAATTGATATAACAAACAGACAAATTAAGGGAATCAAATAAACATATTTGGACATATTCGACCAGATTTATCTCAAATTAGGAATTTGGTGGGGGGCGCGGTCGGTATATAAGGAAAATAGAAATGAATGACAGAAAAGGAAAGTAATGGAAATGTCTCCTGTTCACACCAACTAATTAATATCTTCTGTCTGTGTCATTGTGTGTGGTTCTGATCGGTTTTGAGAAGAAACATCTAGTATTAATTTCTCCCTCTGTCTATTGGCCTAGTGTCACCTCGCCTCATCTAAAAAACGAGGAACTCGTTCTATACGAGGAATGAACCCACAGAAAATCATCGATGAAGACAAACACATAATATTTTCATAATTAATGCAACCACTGGTGAAGAATTGGCGCCGGCCATACAAGAAAAAAAGAAAGAAGTAGGGCCTGCAGCTAGTTAGTTGTGGAAGAGAGGGACTCTAGCTTGCTCCTACTTTAAATTCACATCGATTCCTTCTTTGTAATATATCAGCCCCTGGTGCCAAGTTTCCTCTCAGAAACAAACTTGAACCAAACTCCTGACTCTAGCTACATTTTAATTAGATCGATATGGAGAACATTAATCTAGTTTCCTCAAATATTCCAGTACTGCTACTCCTCCAGTTTCTAGTGTTCTTATTCATCCACACTACCCACTTTGTTTCATCCATCTTTGAGCGATGGAATTACCCAAACCGCCGCGCACGGGCACGGCTCCCACCTGGGCCATTCCGTTTTCCCATACTGGGAAATCTTCTTGATTTGGGTAAGAAACCTCACCGTTCTTTGGCAAAGATCGCTAAACGACACGGCCCTTTAGTATCTCTTCAGCTTGGCTGTACTACCACCGTGGTTGTCTCCTCCCCTTCCATTGCGCAGGAAATGTTTCAGAAGCTGGACCCTGTCCTGTCCAATAGGAGTGTGGCTCATTCAGCTACGGTGTTTGATCACCCTCTCAATTCCATGGCTTTCCTTCCACTTGGGCAGAAGTGGCGTTACCTGAAAAAGATTTGGAGTTCTCATGTTGTCTCTCCGGCAAGGTAATAATTCTTGACTTTTACATATGTAAACTAATTAATAATGTTTGATTTGATCATGAAGCATAGTATAATTTAAGTCATAAATGTGTCCAAATAATTAACCTCTCACACACATGTACAGGATCGATGCATGGCAAGACCTCCGTATGAAGAAAGTGGAGGAGCTAATCTCCTACCTTAAACAGAAGAGTGAAACTAAAACTGCTGTGAACATAGGGGAAATGGTTTTCATCAACTCAGTTAACATCTTATCAAACAAGGTGTTCTCCATGGACATTGCCAATTTCACAGGTCCAAAGAGTGCAGGCAATGAACTCAAAGATATCATCAGTGATGTACTTCAAGAAGTCGGTAAACCAAATATATCAGATTTCTTTCCAGCTCTCAAACCATTTGATCTCCAAGGCTGTTATCGCCGATCAAAAGGTTTGATTGGAAAGATGCTGAACTATTTTGACAATATCATTGAACAACGTTTGAAGCTCATGAATGATTCTCATATAGAGGATAAAGACATACTAGATTCCCTGCTGAGAATAAATAAAGAAGAGAAAAGTAATGGCGCCAGTGACACAGAACCGATAAAGATACCTCACTTTATATTGGTAAACTAACTATCTACCTACCTACCTGCAGTCCCAAACTTATATATACTCCCTAGTTAAGCTTCCATTATTCCTAATAACTTAAGATTCATAAATGGTGGCACGCAGGACATTTTTATAGCAGGGACGGACACAACCTCTACAACAATAGAATGGGCCATAGCGGAGCTGCTACACCATCCAGAGAAAATGAAAAAGGCTCAAGAAGAGCTCGATCATGTTATAGGGGCCAACATTTTAAGAGAATCAGATATCCCAAGACTATCATACTTAAACGCGGTTATAAAAGAGACAATGAGACTTCATCCACCAGCACCCTTTTTGGTTCCAAGGAAAGCGGATGCGGAAGTAGAGCTACATGGTTATAAAATCCCAAAAGATGCCCAAGTGCTTGTCAATGTATGGGCGATAGGAAGAGACGATAAGGTTTGGGAGAATCCCACCATATTTGAACCGGAAAGATTTATTGAATCAAAGATTGATCTTAAAGGAAAGAACTATGAGTTCCTCCCATTCGGTGCTGGTCGTCGAATCTGTATTGGGATACCTTTGGCGCTTAAGATCTTTCCGTTAGTATTGGGGTCATTGATTCATAGGTTTGATTGGAAAATAGATGATGGTATGATGGAGATAGATATGGAAGATAGATTTGGTCTCGCATTGCAAAGAGATAAACCTTTATGGCTGGTTCCATGTTATAGGGTTCGTCCGTCTGTTTAGTCACTAATTAGGTGTCCAGAATACCTACATTAATTAGATGTCGGGCGACTGCTTATAAATGTTTACTTTAAAATACATACTTCATTCATGAATGTAAGATTGAGAATAGAAGAATAACCCGTGTATTCTGTATTGCATTGCTATATATATATATATGAGTACAAAGGCTGATTCCCCTGTAGAAGAGTGTCAAGACTTGTTGCAGGAAACTGTCTAAAACTATAGTAAGTGTCCGACATGGGCATGAATACTTAAGATGACATGACAGGGTATGGCAAAACTAGGAAATTGAAATAGAGAGAAGAAGAGATAAAAACAGACAATTGGTTTAGGAAAGAAAGGTACAATGCTGCTCCCTCCTCTCTCCTCCCGCTGCCCAATCCCCTCCTCAACTCCCCTGAAGCGCAACCTCGCCACCACCACAAACCATGACTAACGCCGCTGTCCGAAGCCTAACCACCACAAGCCCTCGCATACTTCCATACTGCCACCACCCAATGAACTCATCTGTTTTCATCAACTCAAGACCAAAACTTACCCTCACGTCCCTCTCACCAAAAGACTACGTTATTTCCCTTCGTCGCCACAGTCGCTAATCCTCTTCGCCATGGCTATAGAACACCTCGACCCTGCTCGCAAGCCAACCCCGGGGGCAACGGTGTTCTTAGATAACATTGGCTCAACAACCAGAACAGGCACCATATTGAAAATTTTTGATAAATTTGGGCAGATTGTTGGCATCCGCCTTCCCAAGGTGCCAAGGATTAGGACTAACACTAGGTACGGTTTTGTGGAATACAAGCTGAAATCTGAGGCAGATCAAGCTATATTGGAGACCAACGGGATTACAGTAGATGGGAGCATGCAGACACAAACGGCTTACAGTAGGAGGCTAGTCTCTAGTGCTCAACCACAAAGATGGAGACCAAGTTCATCGACTAGCCTAGGCCAAGAGGTACGCCAAGCGCGCCCGATGCAAGGGATGACTTCGCAGGGCCCGCACAGCAATGGCCCCAGTGCCAGTCACATGGCAGCACGAGCAAATGGTCATGTTAGTCTTGACCCAGAACGGAGCATGCAAGAAAAACTTGAGCGCAGCGTAGCCGCCATTGCCAAAGCCAGATCGACCATTGACGAGATCGGACGTAAACTGAAGGAATGGAGGAATAGTGTGGTAAACGTCATGTCTCTCTCAGACTACAGATTTGTGATAACTTTCACGTCGCAAGAAGAAGCCATGAACTTCATCTCTTTCGGGTGGGAAGAAGAAAACGGATGGGAGACAAAGAGATGGCAAGACGAAGATCAGATAACCAGTAGACACATCAGCATAGCTATTCGCGGCTTACCTATCCAAGCATGGTCAGAAAGTGCAATCTATCAAGTCACAAGGCATTTGGGAGAAGTTACTAAGATAATCACAAACATGCAAGAACTCCCCGGGTACCTGGAGGCGCATGCAGAAATGGAGACCACGAGGAAATCAATTATTAACGAAGAAATTTCAGTAGAGGTCCAAGGCAGGCTGTACAAGGTCGGAGTCATAGAACACTGGTCGGAGGAACTCTCTCAACACAAGCAGGAAAATGAAGCCCCCAGGCCAGAGCCGGTGGCACAGGCGGCGGAGCAGAACCAGGGCAGTAGTAATGACGTACACCGAAGTCAAACGACGCGTTCTGATGATAACCATGTAGGGCAGCCAAAAAACAAAGGAAACCTAGTCGGAATGTGCAAACCCCGCCGTGATGGTTTGCCCGAGTTCCAAGAAAGCCCCAGTACATTCCCCAAAATTGTCGTACTCATAGATCTCACCTGCAGGAAAGGGGGCACAATCATTATGACCAACGGCGCTAATATCTTCCTTGCCGAGTCAGTTCCCACCCAGATTGGTATTCTCGACAAAAAGGAATTTTTTCAAAAAATGGAAACGCTACAGAAAGTCCAATCAGCTTTTTGCAGCAGTTCCCAGACCCAGTCACGCAGTAAAATATTCAATCCCGAGTTCAAGCGTGGAGCAATCTTTTTGGCTCCCCCTCTAATGGGCCCCCTCCCCCCAACCGCTCCATGCACGCTTTCAAATTCAATAGCCCACATTCCCTCTCCCCCTACCTTACCCGCTCACTCCCCCAAAAAAGACAAACCTTTCACTTCAGTCCAGCCCACAATTGAAACCCTGCACTCCCCAGAAAAAGTCAAACCCATCCCCCCGAACCAGCCCACGCCTGATTCAGACATCAATACACAATTCCAAACCCCAACCCAACCGGCACTGTCTCTTTTCAGTACCCTCGTGCCAGAAACTCCGCCTAACCTCCTGCCTCAATCGGCGGATCTCAACCCACCACCTTTTGACCACTCCCACCTCACCACCCAATCACCGGCCATAAACCTGGAGGTATTACTAGTCTCGGACACAACCCCAGCTGTCGCTCCAAACAGCACAAGCCCGACATTGCTTGCTGCGCAGAAATGCCTTGATTTTGGACGATCTCTCCACTGCCACTACCGAAATCCAGATACAGCCCTCCAGAACTTCTCTAACATTCTAAGGCGTAATAAAAGAGTGGAAGAGAAACAGAGTGCCAATGGCAAATCTTATCTGTTTTCAAAATACAAGAGGTCTCACTCGAAAGGAGAAATGGGAGATGTTGCAAAAGGAAATTTGGGAGTCAGGAGCAAACATCGTAGGTCTAATGGAGACTCACCGTTCGCAGCCACTAAGCGATAGCCGAGGGCTATGGGGACAAAGAGACGCCTCCAACTCCATTGAAGTCCCCTCAAATGGTCATTCTGGTGGCCTGATTGTGATGTGGAACCCAGCGATTATCCAAATTCAAAACTCGCGGTGTGGCAATGGATGGATTGCGATTGAATTAGAGTGGCCCATGATTCCATTCAGTGGGATAGTTATTTTTATCTATGCGCCAACACAGGCAGACGATCGACGAAGCATGTATAGTGAAATTTTGGGCAAGGTTTTAATAAACCACTGCTAGTGGCGGGGGATATGAACGAAGTAATAAAAGGAAGCGACAGGAAGAGAGGTAAAGACTCAAACAGAACAAGGAGAATGGAAGACCTGATCGAATGGATCCAACGATTAAGCCTGGTAGAAATCGATCTGGTCGGAGCCAAATATACATGGCGAAATAAGAAACCCATGAGCCGAATCGATAGAGTTTTTGCACAAACAGAGTGGCATGCTGCTTTCCCTGGTCTCGGTCTCACGGCTAACCCATGGAGACTGTCAGATCATCGGCTAATGAAAATTACCTTGACAAATGTCAACTGGGGTCTCAAACCATTTCGGGTCCTAAATGGATGGTTAGAGCACAAGGAGTTCAAAACTTTCTTCAAGAAAGAGTGGAATAAATTGGGGAACCTGCCATTAGCCATAAAATTAAAGGAAATAAAGCGGTCACTGCGGCACTGGAATAAGACGATTTATGGGCATATTAACAGAGACCTAGAGATAAAACTTGCTGAGCTGGAAAAGATTGATGCAGCAGAGGAATTATCTAGTGATGACATGCCCACGGATATACAGAGACCACTAGTTGTCAACCGCATCTGGCAACTCCTGAGGGAAAAAGAGCGGTACTGGAGACAACTTTCAAGGGTGAAATTTATTCGAGAAGGAGACCAAAATACAGCTTATTTCCATAGGAAAGCTTCTATCAATCGAAAGACTAACTCGATAGTGTCTATGCTGATTGAAGGCTGAATGACCAGTGATCCACTCACTATAAAAAGGGCCATAAAAAACTTTTACATCAGACTAGTGCCGCCAATCTACCTCACTCCCGGCACATGTTATTTTGTCCTCCAAAGACCTGTTTAATTTACTTGCTTAATTTAATTTTCTTGTATCTAGGCGAGAAAGGCGTAAAGCCGCAGTATTGCCGATGTAATCTGGTTTATTCAGTAAATTATCAAAAAAAAAACATGAGTACAAGAGAAGGTGACATATATAATAGTAATTATTTATTCTAACAGCCCCCCGTAATCGAATCTGGAGGAGCCCGTAGGCAGAGACTGGATCGAAAATCTAAAAGTAGGGAGGAAGGTAACCCTTTTGTCATTATGTCAACGAACTAGTGACTGGTTGGAACATGTGGAGGACTTTGGCCTGACCGAGTGCGACCTTCTCGCGGACGAAGTGAATGTCAATTTCAATATGCTTTGTGCGCTGATGTTGAACTAGGTTGGTGGACATGTATACGAAACTGACGTTGTCGTAGAAAACAATCGTAGCACGTGTGGTAGGGGCATGTAGATGGAGGAGAAGTTGGCGTACCCAACAAGATTCTACAATGGTGTTGGCGACAGCTCGAGATTCTGCTTCGGCGTTGGAGCAGGACACCGTCGCTCATCGTTTGGAAGACCACGAAATGAGGTTTGGACCGAGGTACGTGCAGTAACCAGATGTAGACCGGCGCGTGTCAGGACAGCCTGCCCAATCAGCGTCGGAATAAACAGTGAGTTGGGTTGAGGAGTAGGGGTAATGTGAAGACCAAGTGATAGTGTGCCTTTGAGGTAGCGGAGGATGCGTTTGAGAGCCGTAAAATGTGCCTTACGTGGATCATGCATGTGGAGGCAGCATTGTTGGACTGCATAACTGATGTCAGGATGAGTAAATATGAGGTATTGGAAGGCACTGACAAGAGAGATAGGTGGTGGGGTTAGGAATGGGTGCGCCAGCAGTTTGGCTGAGCTTGGGGTTTGTGTCAACCGGGGTTTTGAAAGGGTTGCAGTTTTCCATGCCAGCGCGGTGAAGTAGCTCTTTGGCGTAGGGGGTTTGTTGGAGATGGAGGCCAATGTAGTGGCGGGTGATGGAGATGCAGAGGAAATAATAGAGGGGGCCAAGGTCGGTCATGGAGAATTCAGTGTTGAGGGCTGAGATGATCTTTTGTAGAAAGGCGGTAGTGGAGGCAGTGAGGATTATGTCATCCACATAGACTAGGAGGTGGGCTTGTTGGTTGTGGTGGTTGTATACGAAGAGGGAGGGATCGGAGTGGCTGCTCTTGAAACCCAGGCGTATGAGATAAGTAGCAAATTGCTGGTACCATGAGTATGGTGCTAGTTTAAGACCGTAGGGCACTTTTCGAAGTTTGCAGACATGGTCAGGAACTGGGGGTAGACAAACCCGGGCAGTTGTTGACAGTAGACGATTTCATCGAGAGTTCCATGGAGGAAAGCGTTCTTCACATCGAGTTGGTGGAATGGCCAAGCCTGTGTGACGGCGAGGGTGAGCATGGTGCGGATGGTCGAGGGCTTGACAACGGGGGAGAAGGTTTCATCGTAGTCTAACCCATGTTGCCGGGAGAATCCGTGAGCCACCCAGTGGGATTTGTAGCGCCAGCTATTCCCATCTGCATCATATTTAATGTGAAACAGCCACTTTCCAGACACAATGTTAGCGTTGTTAGGGCGGGGAACAAGATCCCAAGTTCGATTCTTAATCAAAGCATCATACTCTTTTTTCATAGATTGTTGCCAGTGTGGGTCACCAAGACCAGCTTTATATGTAGATGGAAGAGTGAGATTGGTGGTGGCGGTGAGATGGTAGACGGGGTTAGTTTAGTGATACCAGATTTGGATCGGGTCTGCATTGGATGGGTGGAGTGGGACGGTTGGATAGTGGCTGTGTGGTCAGAGGTTTGTACGGGGGTGGGCGTAGTGTAAGGGAGGGGAGTGATGAGTAGGGCTGCCCATGGTAGGTTAACCGCCTTATTCGGTTAACCGGGTCTTCGGTTTTCTAAAATCCAATTCCATTACCATTCCATTTAGATCGGTTAACCGGATTTGGTTAACCGTTTAATTCGGTTTTCTAAAATCTGATTCCATTACCATTCCGTTTAGACCGGTTAACCTTTAGTTCGGTTCGGTTTTATCGGTTAACCGTATAGTCGTGTATTTTTTAATTATTGATAAGACCCATACCATTAATATTATAGTACAACATTGATCATTCACCTAAATCATGAGTGACAAATCAAACACATGTGACAAAAAATATAATATTGTGCATATTCTCCCAATAGCTAACATTAATCATTATATAAGGTGAACTTTAATATTTGAAGATTTTGGTTGTTTATATAATCGGTTAACCGAGCGGTTAACCGTTCTGGAAAATTCAATACCGTTACCGAAACCGAAACCGGTCAATATACACGGTTCGGTTAATCGTACCGCAAGAACCGGTACGGTTAACCTAAAAACAGGTACGGTTCACTTCGGTTTTGGTCGGATACCACGGTTTCAGAATTTTTTGGGCAGTCCTAGTGATGAGGGAGGTGAGGGAGATGGACTGACGTGGTAGAAGTGGGCCTGTGTGAGGGTAAGGATGAAAAGTGGGGGAGGAAGGGGGTGCGTATTTGTTGGAGGTTGGGCCCGTTGAGGATGTGGGGGGAGATATAGGGGGAGCGGGAGGGTTGTTGGGTGTGGGTTGAGGGTAGATGGGTCGAGCCGAGAGGAGGGGGTTGTGGGCTCGTAGATGGAGTGGGGTGAGAGATGGGGGGGAGAGGGGGTGGAGTTGATTTGGGTTGATGGGGTGTGGGTCGAGCCGATAGGAGAGGGGGTTGGACGGTATGTGGGCTCGGGGTATGTGAAGAGTGGGTGAGGGTGAGTAAGACTGGTGGGCCAGAGGGTGGGGAAGAGTTGACCGTGGGTTTAGAGTGAGGGGTGGTGTCGTGGTCAGGGGGAGCAGCTGACGTGGTGGGTGGGGAATATGGGTTAGAGTCTGGACATTTCCTGGACTAGATTTAGTCCTTTAGATCTAATCTAATAGTCAAGATGTAAGTACTTATTTTTCTGTCATCTCTTTTTTTTAAATAAAAAATAATATTAATTAAAGTTCATAGACCTATTTTATAGTTCATAATAACCCCTATATAGATTAAAATAATTACAAGGACTTTTAAATTCCCATACCAATTACCAAAATCATATTTTATCTTCAAATACCAACTGTATTGTAATATGTATACTATAAAAAGTTTTACTCGAATACTAGTGTGTGTTAAATTCATTTACTGGGTAAATATTAATACAACTTTTCGATTCAAATACTAAGTGAGTTATACTTCAATTACCATGTATAGTTATAATCATATATTAGATACAAGAAGTATTAAACTATCCCATAATTATTACTCTGTAACATTGAAAAACGTGAAAAGATGAAAAAATATTAAAAAATTTATAACAAAATACATTTTTTGTTCTAAAAAAATACATACTCAAATACTAAATCAGTATATTCAAATACTTAAACAATATATTCAATACTAACATTTTCTACGCTCATATACCAGATATCACTTGAGTATTAAACTACCACATCATTATTACTTCTACGATATTGGAAAAACGTGAAAAATATTAAATAACAAATTTTTTATGTTAGAAGTGCCTTTTTGAGTTTTTCAAAAATATACACTAAAATACTAAATCAGTACTAGTTCAAGTACTTATAACAATACCTTTAACACTAACATGTCTACACTCATATACCAAATACGGATGACTGTTAAGCTACCATGTAATTATTTCTTCTATGATATTGGAAAATGTGAAATGTGAAAAATAGAAATGTTTTAAGGTCAAAAAAAACTTTGAGCCCAAAACGATAGACGGAAATACAAATCAATAGTATATCAATGGACAGATAACAAATATGAAATTACGAACTTCCTTACAATCGTGATATACCAAATATCCTGTGACTATTAACTACCCTATATTATTACTTCTATACTATTGAAAAACGTGAAGAGATATAAATATAGTAAAAAAAATTATGACAGAATTACTTTTTAGTTTTTCAAGATACTAATCATTAACAAATAATTAAACCAACCAATCATTTAAATAATAAAAAATATTCTACCAATCAAAATATATCCAGAAAAATCTGGACTGCTTGTGAGACCAGGTCTCAAGCCAAGCCCGTGGGTGGGTAGGTTGTAGCACCGAAATTGTGGAAGGGAGTTGGGGTTTGACTGACAACGGGTAGATTGTGGGTAAGAGGGATGCACAAGAGAGGAGGAGGGGATGGGGGGTTGTTGTGTGAGGAAGAGGTTGGTGGGCGCGGTAATAGAGGATAGGAGTTAGGGCATCCACAATGGTTTTAAGTTTCTTAACACATTCCTAGGTGTCATGTCATCTAAAAATTATATTTTATTACTTAAGAAACTCTATTCACTACAATAACAAAGTTTCTTAATCTCCTCTCTCCTGATGAACAACCAATAAACTATCACTATTTAGATGTGAGATAAAATATGAAAGAGAGAGATACACATAGGTGGGTCTAATGTGTCATAAAAAGTGGGTGGAATCCACACCATTGTAGAACATTTCACATATGTAACCGTGTCAAGAACCCCTATTGTGGATGCCCTTAGTAGTGGGCGTGGAAATAAAGGATGGAGGGTGAGAGGTTGAGTGGACAGGTCTGTTATTTGAGTCAGAGGGGAGTGGGGGCGGGCGCACAATATTAGGGAGTTAAGGCGGGGGTTGTGCGACAAAGGTAAGAGGGGGGAGTTTGTTGTAACTGTAACACCCCTAATCCTAAACCTGTAATATAAGTGCAAGTCGTAGCATAACAAAATATAATTCGCAGTGGAAAATAAAACTATCTAACGTTGGTGTTACATGCCGTTACTCAACCATGTGAGTACAAGGCGTCCTTACTCCATCCATCAACTTCAACTCCTCACCGCTGTGATGAACAGATACTGAGTAACCTTAAACTTACAATCCAAATCCAAACTGAGCAACTAAACCAAATATAACAAACTCCAAAATACAGTACATAATAAAACTAAAATATTTATTGAAAACCCATCAGCTACCCTATGCCCCGCACTCCTGCTTGTATCTTCAATCAGTAACCTGAAATGTTTGGCCCATTGAAGGGCTCAGCAAACTATATGCTGGTATGCTAAATGTAGTCTTAAATCATTTGGATTCCTTAAGTCGTTAACCATCTTGATATTAGATTCATTATATGCTGCTCCAATTTACAACAATAGTAATAACTGTAAATATTAAGTAAACACATAATAGTTCACCTGACAATATCATCACATAATATTAAACAACAACCAATAATCAAACACAAATAATCCATAACAGTAACCAAACAAGATACGCGTTGCTGAAATGGGTTTAATGGGCTTTGGAAAATTTGGGAAGAAATGATTAACTAAATTGGGATGAATTAAGTTAAATTGTGCTAAATTGAGGTTAGAATTAGAATTGGGCAGGATCAAGTTTTAGGCTGAGTCAGGTTTGGGCCGAAACGGGTATGGGCCTTGGCTGAAGTTTTGGGCCGGAATGGATATAGGCCTTGAATTAAAATTTTGGGCTTTGACTTAGGGTTTCAATTTTATTCTGATTTGGGCCTCAGTTTGGGTTGATGTGGGCCTTGATTTTGGACTGATTTTGGATTTTAAAAGAAGTCTTATATTAATTAACTGTACTTGTTAGTTGGTCACATGACCCTTATCCCTTTAAACCAACCACTTAAACTTTCTAATCAAATTCCACCTCGGGCGTCATGTTAGGACAACCCTTAATAACTTAATAATGGACAGTAGTCCCCTGGGTTCCAAAGGAACCGTTATCAGCTGACCTTATGGCCCTGGATAATTTATATGCCTGAAAGGCGACCGATTCGGTCGAAACCTGTGCACCAACAGTAGTGCCCTCTGCCAATATCGAATGTGGATAAAGGATTCCCTTGAGTGACTCTTTTTGAAGTCCCTCGTAGTGATCACGATGCGCAACCAGATAGTCGAAACTAGCTGGATTCCTCTCTTTGTAGTTAGCTCTTTAGTTAGTGATACAATATCCAATCCTTGAGTTAAGACTATAACAGTTGACCATCAGTTAGGTTCTCATAATACCTAAAGGTCTCCTAGTCTCGTTTGAGTTTAGATGTATAAACTTCCAGTCATAAGACGTTCGCGTAAAATAAAACGCAATGGTGTCGAGCAATACAATATACAAGATCATATACATAAAACAGAGATATCGCTCTTAACAATTAAACACACAACGTCTGGACCTCAAGAAAATCCTTAGGACATTCAGACCACACAATTAACATACCGTACACCGTGTAAATTGCTAGCTTGACAGTTCACGCTTTAGTAGTTTCTTCCCGTACGCTGTTATATATACATGCAATACCGGGTAACGTTAATACACCTGTTCACTAAGTATTATAGTACTGTCACCACAGAGCTAATACTCGTAGTATACTAACCCCGTATGTTCTTTATTTCTCTCTGTTATTTAACAGTGGTTCGAGGTAGTTCAACAGTTCGTTATTTTATGTAGTAACTACATGTGACAATGAATTTCCATTTTATGGTATATCTTCATTTCATTTATTATATATCCATAATTACTTTCACCTAATCTATATATTAATGTCATCTGGTTATTTTTATTATAACCACAATTATTTTCTAAACTTTACATTATATTCCATAATACATTACATTACTTAGTTTTAATTCCTTTCTTTATTAAATTACAAAACCAACCTTATAAATTTGGTAATTAAAAGTTGAACACCTTATCTTTTATAAATTACCAAATAACCATATAACTTTCGGTAATTACAAATTAAATATACTAACTTTTATAAATTACTAAACAACCACATTAACTTTCGGTTTTAGTATATAGTTTTCCTTTATTTACAATTTAACCCCAAAACTTTATATAAGTTACATATTAACTTATAAACTATAGTTTTAATATTTAATTTCTTTAATAACCGAAATGGCCCCTATATTTTTATAAATTAGGTTTTCACCCCATAACCAATTCGGTTTTACATATATACTTTCATAAACTACATATTCACCCCACAACTTTTGTAAACTTAACATTTCATGTCACAAATCATTTTAACCCAAAGTTTTTGGTCAACACTTTGACCAAAGCCTAATTTCATAATTAATACTTTAATATACCCAGAAATTCATATGTAATCTCGGTTGTACTCCATATTTTCCGTAAATTACAAAATAGCCCCAAAACTTTGAAAAATATTATTTTAACACTTAAACACTTATTTAAATTCACCAAAATTCATAATATTAATTCCTACCTTATATTATACCATAATTATGTTAATAGTCTCCTTAACTCTCGACAATCATATATATTACCCTATACTTTTCAAAATTTACATTTTAGCCACATAAATTAATAAACTAGCCATTTAAATACTTGTAGCTATTTTTAATATTCCCAAAATTTATAATATAATATAACACACTTATATACTTCAAACAAATCACCAAATAACCCCTTTAATTCTCGGTTTTAACAAATATTTACTATATGGTTTTAAAACTTGATTTATACTTTATAATAAGTATATATAAATGTATATAAGCCATATAACACTTCTAAAAATTATGCTAATGGCTTAGAATGATTATAAGCTCAAAATTAAGCATTTTATTCCTAGGCTATTCGGCTTAATTCTATATGCATCATAAATAATTTTTGTAACACAAATTTATACCTTAAGGTAATAATCTTACCTTGTATGTTATAAATTATTTTCTTGGTATTATAACCTATAATTTTTGGCCTTAATATTACTAAGGGTTGTACATAAATTTTGTACCAAAGTTTGAAGCTTAAATCAAACTTAAACTTAATAGATTTAATTATAGAAACTTACTCCTTAACTCAAGATGATTCTTGTACTTGATTTCCTCTTGAATTCCAAGCTCCTCCAATGGTATCTTGATGTAGTATTTTTGGCCTCCATGTATAGGTTTAGGAGTTCCAAGTGTTAGACTTCTAACAAGGATTTATAAGTAAGATTTGGAGTAGTTTTACAAGAGTTTACCTTAGGTATTTATCAAGGAATTTTCAGTACACCTTGGGATGATTGGAGATCCAAGTTTCCTTCATAAAATGATGAAGAGAACATAGGTTTAGAAGCTATAATTTTCGGACATAACTTAAGGTATTTTACTAGGATTTTCAAACATGAAAATATACCTTAACTTGATCTTGTTGTTCCTTGTGTTGTTGTTGAATCAAGGTGGCTCCTTGGAGAACTAAAGCTTGGTGAAAATTGCAAGGGTTGCTAGGATGATTCTTGCTTCAAGACTTAGTAGAATTAACTAGGAAAATTACATAAAAATGGTGTTAGAACTTAGTACACCATTAATGGAGCTTGAAGCTCACAAGAGTAAACTAGCTAAGGAAGAAAGAAAAGAGAGGGAATGAAGCTTACCCAAAATTGGTTGAATGAGGGGCAAGGGAGGATGAAAACTCACGTATGAAATTAAGGAGTTAGGCATGGAAAGAATTTTTGACACAATAATGTCAAAATTGTCTAGCTTTTCCTTTGTTTATTAATTTGACCCATGGATCCATAAAATGTCTATATCATTGCGCACTTTCGGCTACATTGGCAGGGAGATAGGAGACTTTGATTGTCAATTAGAACAAGAGGACAAGAGCAAAGGTAGGTAGATGTTTCTTTTGAATTTTCTAAGATAAATACCATGCTAATTTTGTCTTCTTTCCTTGTAGGTTTTCGGCAAAGGAGCTGAATGTAGGTATTTGATTTTTGACAATTGAAGACATGAGAACATGCCTAGGTAGGTAGGTGTCTTATTTGATTATTGTAGGGCAATCAAAATCCCTTTTACTTGAATGATTTTCGGCAGCCACATGCAAGGAAATGGGTAGATTAACTTGTTTATTTGACACAGGAATATGCATAGTTAGGTAGATGTTTTATTTGACTAATATACAACAATCAAACCCCCTTTCCCTTACTCATTTTTGGCAGCCTTAGGCATAGAGAATGGGCTGTTTCATTGTCATGTATTATACTAGTATACACATGTGATAAAGTAGATCTAAGATTGTACTTTATGTATTTTAACTTCCATGACTTTTCCTAACTAATCTTCCTTGTTGTTTCCTGCAGGTTTTTCGGTAATGGAGGGATACCAAGGCTGGGATTCCACTGTTATATTATCATATGGCATGTGCAAGGTGAGTCATCATCCATAAGACATTTTATTTCGCTAAAATCAAGTCAAAAACACCCAAAAAAACAGCCACCTATGTGCCCTTGTGGGACTGATTTTTAATTTGGTCTTTGTCACATTATATTTTATTAAGATCATATTGTAACATGTTAGAAGTCACAACATTTATTTGGTACATTTATACCAAGGTAAAATATGGAAGTTTCTAAGGTAAAATGCTGATTTTATAGTACATTTAGATCTGATTTTCGGCCCCACTTGTGCTATGAGTTTAGCACTGGATTTAATTGATTTAGATGGTCAATTCCTCCCCATTTAAGATTCTCAACTCGCAATTCCTCAAAAACCTCAGGTAATAACGTAGAACGCATTTTTATGACACCCGAAGGTGCGTTTTTGTGCTTTAAGGATATTTTGAAAAATAAGTAGTCGCTACGAGTTCCAAGTGTTTATAAACATTTTTTATAGTCAATAATGATATTTTAAGGTGTTACATTGAGTTATATGGGGTTATATCAACTAATGGCCAAATTTCCGGGCTACCGGGACACTCTTGGGGCAAAACAGGAGCGTTAAGAATTTCCCCGAGCACTTTGTTTATTTTTGAAAAAGTAGCTTGAGGGTTCTCTTTAGAATAATGAATAATTATGTTAGGAACTCTAAGAATGAATTATATAGGAGTTCATGCCACCTCAGCACTTCTCCGAGGCATTCCCGAGGGTTTATGGGGCCCCCATCGGGAACCGCTGAGCACTTTGCGTTTAACTGAGAATTTGGTGTGAGGACTTCATCTTACACTAGTACAAAAAACGTCTATTTCGGCGCCCCTATTTTGGCGGTTGTAGATAAAACCGCCGAAATAGGAGCCCGAGATGTATTAGCTCTGTAAAGCAGGGGTCTATTTCGGCGGTTCCTGGATATGAACCGCCGAAATAGGCCATATTAAATTATTAAAAAATAAAAGAGACCTATTTCGGCGGTTTGCCGAAATAGGTTTTTCTAGTTTTCTTTTTTTTTTAATTTAAGGACCTATTTCGGCGGTTCTTTGTTAGAAACCGCCGAAATAGGTCTCTTTAATTTTTTTTTAAATATGGCCTATTTCGGCGGTTTCTAACAAAGAACCGCCGAAATAGGTTGTTTTAATTAACCCCCCAAGCCCGCCCCGACGCCATTACAGTTTCATTAACCTAAATTAACCCCTCTTCTCTCTGTTATCACCGGCGATTTGGGTAACCTCCGACGCTACCACCACCTGCTCCCGTCGCCTCCTCCTCCTCCCGCCTTCGCCGGACGTCGCGCCGCCGGTGGTTGTCGCGTCGGTGGTGTCACCGCCCTCCTCCCGCCCAGCAAACAGACGCGCGAAGGTGAGAACCCTAACTCTCATTTTCGGTTTTGTTTAATTAATCGTTAATGTGTTGTTAAAATTGATAGATTGTTGTCACATTGTGATTGTGGATGATGATATTTATTGTGTGTGTGAAATCTTTGCAAGATTTGGTTGTTAAACTATTAAATTTATGTATGCACACAAGGTGTTCGATGAAATGTCCGAGTGAATTTTTTCGCTGTTTTTGGCCCTTCTTTTAAGTATAGTTAGGTTAGCTTATTTGGGCTAGATTTATTATGCTTATATATGGGGTGGAACAATGTTTGAGCATTATTTGTTTAAGTATAGTTAGGTTAGCTTATTTGTCCACTTAAAATTACTTGTTAATTCACATTTCATAAGTAAATATACATTGTAAATATACATTTGGTGAGTGAGATCTCTGCTAGTTATATAAGTTAAGCAAAATTTGTACTAATCACAAATGTAAGTTTACTTGTTCGAACAAGTAATATAAGTTAAGCAATTAAGAGTTTCTCCTTGTCTTCATAAACAATGTAGTCGAGTTGATGAGTTATCATCTTTGACACTAAGTTCCCCACTCTCTGTAGATTGTATTAGAGTTATACTAAAAAAAATTCTTATTGTGCTTGTTTGAATTAGCTAACGATAATGTTTATAATTTACATATTTGATTATGATATTATATTATCGTTAATACAAGAGTGTGATGCATAAGTGGTATATTGAAAATTATGGATAACATGTTAAACATGAAAAATACAATTTAGGTTGTTATGTAAGTTATAGTTTGATCTTGTCATTTATGAGTTGTTATGAACAACTTCATTCATTGGTAAAAATACTATTAAACATTCGGTAGTGTATATATATTATATATATATATATATATTGAGTATTGTAAAGCCGTTAAGTTTAATATAAAATTATTCTAATTGATCTGAATGTTGTTCAATCTTTATGCGTTGCCTCTGTAGAGATTGGTGTTGCTACACGCGTCTCGCACGCCCGATTGAGAAGAGGGGCTGAAAACAATTCATTTAGAAACCGGTAATTTTTTTTTAATTTAACTCTTCATTCTCTTCACTCACTGTAAATTTGCAACCTAACTGCATATAAGGAACAAACACAACTACCGAGTATCTCTTGTGTCTATACGTATTTGTGTCTCTACAGATAAATACTTAAGAAGGTTCTTTACCATTTGATGGTAGATTGAAAGCGGAGCGGAGAACAATTCATTTTGGAACCGGTAATATAATCTAACTTATCATTTTTCTCTTTTGTACTTTGTATTTGATTTCCACAAATTATTGGAATTTCGTTTGATGAATAAATTTGGTATATAGTTTGGTTTATGATAGAAATTTGTGTTGTTGAATAATTGGTGAATGCTTAATAATAGGCATGGTTGTGTCTTTTTTTTACTTTGTATTTGATTTCCATAAATTATTAAAATTTGGTTTGATGGATAAAGTTGGTATTAGTTTGATTTGTGATGGAAATTTGTGTTGATGAATGGTTGGTGAATGCTTAATAATAAGCATGGGATAGGTAAAATTATGCAAAAGTCATGCCGATTTTTTTTTACAATCTCTTCGTAATTAATATTGTTTGATGTATGTGTATATGTCTAACAATATCTAATTTTTTTTATCAGGTCTCACTACATTCAAGTCCGTGAATCACCTCTCTTGTTTCCCGCCTTCTTCCATTACTGTTGCACTTTCCTCCTCTGTGCACAAGTAAGTAACTAAACCTTATTTTTTGTTTACTAAATGCAATTATGTATTTAAATATAAGTGCTAGTACATAATTTAGCTTTATTCCATATTTGTTGATGCATTTCTTTTGTAATTTATTTTTTGTTGCTCCCTTGCAGAGACATATCAGAAGTGGTATTGCTGCATCTCTCGCACAGAAGCCTACCTCTCAGGCACCAGTCTCCCCTGTCCATAAATCCTTAAACAAGTACGTATTTTAACTCTCGATTCTTTGTTAATCTCTAAACCGGTTTGAACTTATACAGTGGAGAATTGAAAATGTTGATTTGATGATCTGAATTTGCAATTGGTTTTCAGTTAGCTAGTAAAGAATTGATTTATTTTAATTGTTGGTTGCTGTCATTGTTGGAATGTTTGTGGTTGTGATGACTTTGGTGAGTGCTGAATAATAAGCACGGGATGTGTATAATTATGCAAAGGTCATGCCGAATTTTTTGTAGAAAAAGTATTCGTAATATTGTTTTAAACACCGGTTTCTGTTTTAGAAGTGCAACAATTTCTTAAATTTAAAATGCTAGTTTATTTTGTGTTTGCAACCTTAGAGTTAGGCTAGACTAATTGACAATCATCCCAGTCATGCTCCATTAAGAAATAAACATGTGCAACTTAATACAGACCATATTCTACAAAGGCTCTAACTCACACCTGTGATCTGTTGCACATATAGTATGGAGCGTGACTGGATGTATGGTGATAGAGGCGAACATTTTGACAAAATGCTGAAAGAGTTTTGCAAAGCTGCAGTGCAACACAAGGACAGGACAAAGGCGGAGAAAATTCCATGTCCTTGTGTTGATTGTGGTGTGGTTAGACATTATTCAAGCATCAACCTCGTACAATTCCATGTGAAGACCCGTGGTTTCATGCCACATTATACAAAATGGATTTTTCATGGAGAACCTGTTGAAGATAATGCTTCATCTTCCTACAGTCACGATCGGTGTAACTCAAGAACCGAGCAGACATTCGATACTACTAACGAGTCAGAACTCCCAAGCGCTTCCGGAGTCAATGTTGACAGTGAGTTGACTTATCATGATGAACAAATTGATGAGATGCTTGATAACGTTGAGGATAACTTTGTCGACCGGCCGGATGAGTATCAAAGGTTGTTGGACGCATCCAAAACGGCGTTGTATCCTACTTGCACTAAGTACACGAAATTGACAGCTATATTGAATTTGTTCAACCTGAAGGGAAGATATGGATTGAGTGACAAAGGTTTCACGGCATTCCTCGAGCTGATTCATGATATGCTACCGGATGAGAACGGTCTCCCTACCACCACGTATGAGGCAAAGAAATGGGTGTGTCCAATGGGAGTAGAGTACAAAAAAATTCACGCGTGTCCAAACAACTGTGTGTTGTACAGGGGTGAATACGAACATCTGGACAATTGCCTGAAATGTTCGTTGTCCCGGTATAAGCATAAAGATGGTGAGTACTCCTCCGTTCAGAAAAAAAGCCCTCCAGCAAAACTTGTTTGGTATTTGCCGATTATACCCAGATTCAAACGGTTGTTTGCGAATCCGAAAGATGCAAAGAACTTACGATGGCATGCGGAGGGTAGAAAGAGTGATGAGAAACTAAGACATCCAGCAGATGGGCCTCAGTGGAGAAACATCAATAGATGGTACAAAGAACATTTCGGACATGAAGATAGGAATCTGAGGCTTGGGTTATGTACTGATGGAATGAACCCGTACGGCACATTGAGTAGTCAACACAGTACATGGCCTGTTCTGCTAGTGATCTACAATTTGCCCTCATGGTTGTGTATGAAACGAAAGTACATCATGTTATCTCTCCTGATATCTGGTCCCAAGCAGCCAGGTAATAGCATTGATGTGTACCTTGCCCCTCTGATCGACGATCTGAAGCTATTGTGGAATGAGGGGACCGTGGTATATGATGCTTATGCAAGAGAGAATTTCACGCTCAAGGCTTTGTTGTTTTGTACCGTCAATGACTTCCCTGCGTATGGGAACTTGTCTGGTTCCACGGTTGGTTAGGAGCATTTGCATGTCCCATTTGCGAGGAAGACACTTGTTCGGACCGTTTAAAACATTGTGGGAAGAATGTTTATATGTGTCATCGACGTCTTCTCCCCGAAGATCACCCTTATCGAGTAACGAAGAGAAAGTTGTTCAATGGTCAAGCCGAAACTCGTGTGGCCCGTCTACCTCTGAGCTCTGAGGAAGTGTACGAAAAGGTTAAGGACATTGCAAATGTATTTGGAAACACATCAAAACCGGCGAAAAACATTTGGAAAAAGTGTTCTATCTTTTGGGAACTACCTTATTGGCGTCATATTTCTGTGAGACACTGCTTAGACATCATGCACATTGTGAAGAACGTTGGTGAGGCAGTGAGTGGGACTTTACTCAATATACCCGGCAAAACAAAAGACGGATTGAAAATCAGAAAGGACATGCAAACCATGGGTATACGAAAGGAGTTACACCCACAAGAGAACGGGAAACGAATCTACCTACCTCCTGCATGCTACACGCTCTCAAAGGCTGAAAAGATTAGTTTCTGCAAATGTCTGCACTCGGTAAAAGTACCGTCTGGGTACTCTTCAAACTGGAAGAACATTGTATCGATGAAGGATTTAAAACTTTTAGGCATGAAATCTCACGATTATCATGTACTGATGTTACATCTTCTTCCGGTCGCAATTCGAGGGATATTGCCATCTGATGTCAGAAATGCTTTAACTCGGTTATGTTTCTTTTTCAACGCTGTTTGCTCCAAGGCAATTGACGTAACGTCTCTAGATGATCTACAACGTGAAATTGTTATCACATTATGTCAACTAGAGATGTATTTCCCACCATCTTTCTTTGATATAATGGTACATCTAATTGTGCACATCGTTCGAGAGATACAGTTCTGTGGTCCGGTATACTTACGGTACATGTACCCTTTTGAACGGTACATGGGTATTCTGAAAAGTAGAATGAAGAATAGGTATCGACCAGAGGGGAGCATTGTTGAAGCAACAGTGACTGAGGAAGTCACGGAATTTGTGACCGATTATTTGAGTGAGGCAGAGTCTATTGGTATCCCAAAACCACGACACTATGGCAGGTTTAAGGGTAAAGGTGTTATTGGTAGAAAGATCGTGCAAGTTTCGCGTCTACTTATTCATCAAGCACATTTGTTTGTCTTACAACATCTTGAGGTTGTTGAACCTTATTTGGAAACCCATATGGTTGAGTTAAGGCATCAAAATCCTTTGAAAGGCCACATTTGGCTGACAAAGGAACAAAACCGAGTTTTTATCCAATGGTTCAAAGATCATGTGTTGACATTAGCATCATCAGATCCAGAAGCTGTAAGCGAAGAGATCAGATGTTTGGCAATCGGACCTGAAACTAATATTACATCATTTGAGGGGTATGATATTAGTGGGTATACATACTACACTGCACGCAAGATGCCAAATCGATAAACCAGAATAGTGGGGTAAAAATTGAAGCTGCTGCCACTGAGTACCACAGCGGTAACCGATCTCAACCAGTTAGTAATTGGTATTATGGTGTCATCGAGGACATCTGGGAACTAGACTATGACATTGATTCCTTTCTGTTGTTCCGGTGCAAGTGGGTGGACAACCGACGCGGGTACCAAAATGATGGAGGGCTTACCTTGGTTGATCTTTCACGGTTACACGGTTATAATGATGATCAATTTGTTCTGGGAAAGGATTGCGAACAAGTGTGGTATGTTGAGGATCCGAAAGACTGCAGATGGTCTGTTGTTCTTCCAGGAAGAAGGCCGGTTGTAATCGAAAATGAAAATGAGGATAACGATGAAAATGGGACTGTAGAGGAAACATCCTTGTTTCCTACTGGATTACCGGATTCGATTGATGATACCGAAAACGATTTGCTCTACGCACGATCAGACCATGATGAGGGTGTTTGGGTAGAAAATATGAAATGATTTATGTTTTTGTACGTGAAAGGTAATGTTGTTAGTAGAATGTAGACTGTAATGTCATCTTAACTGTTATTGTTATGCATCATAGTATTTATGTTATGACTTTATCTGATGAAAATGCTTTGTTATTTTTTTTGCAGTGGATGATCACCCTATGGATGACCCCATTGGACGGCTTCTCTGACTGGAGAACCTGAGCCACAGCAGAATAGACCAAGTAAGCGGGTCACAAGAGGAGGAAAGAAGAAGAAGGACCAGTTAGCAGTACAGGAGACTGAGGCTGGCCCTTCACAGCAGACCGAAGAGGAGTCAGTTGTCCCACCAGAGGCGAAGAAGCAAAAGAAGAGAGGTGCAACACGTGGGCTGAAGGCTAACAAGGGCCCTCCTACAAAACCGGTGGACTTAATCAGTTCAACCAACCCCATGGAAATTGGAAGAATGACTTCACCGCTTACGGTAGCCATTTGGTGAAGTCATATTGCAACATAAACCACAACTGGAAGCAAGTGCCTCAATCATTGAAGGATACTATGTTTCAGCGTCTTCAGGTAAATCTCTACATTATTACTATGATCTTTTGTGAAATAATAGAACATTTATGTTTACTTTACTAACTGAATGATCATGTACGTAGTCTCGTTTCTCCGTGGATCCCGCACTTAAAAAGGATGTGCTATCAGCGATGTCGAAACAGTTCCGGGACCACAAGAATAAGTTGGCTGACAAGTTCATCTACAAGATGCCTACTCCAGAAGATCCAGATCATGGTGGAGACGGTGAGAGACCACCATGGGAGGTTTACGAGGGCATAACAGAAGAGCAATGGTACAATTTGTTGAGAGGCGTCACACACCGGAGTTCCAGGTGCACTTTATTGTCATACATACATAAATTAATCTTAATTTCTTATGTTTTTTTGTGTTCAATTTCACTTAACATGATCCCATTAATTTATGCAGGCTCTCCGTGCGCAACAACAAGCAAATGCTAAGAAGAATCTGTACCCTCACCACTTAGGTGGAAAAAGTATTGCTCAAAGGGTACCAGAATGGGAGCAAAAGGGATATCTGCCCACGGATGGCTCATTGGATGCCAGTGGCAGAAGAATGAAAGTGTGGGAGTTAAGCCACATTCCGAAGAACTCTACTCCCGAAAATCCTCAATACGATGAAGCCACGAGAGCAGTTATTGCTCAAATGGTAAGTGATATCATTTCATTTTTAGTCAAACTGTTCATTTCATTTGTATATGAACTTATGTTAAACTAATAACTGTATTTGTGTGTTGTATTAGGGTGAATTAAGCTCTCAGCTCACCCAGGGCACCTGGACCTCACAGAGGAATGATGATCCTCTTACACGCGCTCTTGGTAAGAAGGATCATCCAGGTCGTGCCATTGGGTTTGGTGGGCACGTTGGTATCCGCCAGGCATTTGGCGTACCCGGGTCCAGAAGTGCACAGGGAAAGTCGATTAGCTACGAGGAGCACCTGAGAGCGTTGGCTGAGATGGAGCAGAGGATTACTCAGAACGTCGACGAGAGGATCGCTCACGCTATGTCAAGGCTTCAGCCACAGCAGCATGACAGCCAAGAGGTTTCTCGACCACCAGTTGATCAGTCACCCATTCAGCAGCAGAGTGCACCGGTAGTGAGAAGTAGTGTCCACTCGGCTGATCCGTTTCCCTATGCATCTCTAAAGGTTAGACTAACATTTCAATTGAGTACATGACGATTAAGATTTTTCACTTGATCACTAATATCATCATAGAAGAATTCTCAATTTTTATCTAAACAAGTTCCACATAACACTCAGGCCACTGAGTGCCATCTGTTTTTACAAATTGGAGTAGAAGAGGTCATGGTTGCATGGGGAAAACTTTTCCCCTCTCTTCCAAGTGATATTGTGCACGGTGAACCACTCCGACATTACCATGCACGAGTGCTTCTGGACGAATTTGTTGCAGAGCATGCTGACGTCGGTTTACCGGTGCCGTCCACAAAGACCTACCTTGCGTTCCGCACAAACTGCGACAGTGCAGTGGCCTGTACGATTGGTCAGACTCCCTGGGCAGGTATTTACTCTTAACCTTGCTATAAAACTATTGGTGTACCACCTTGCATCCATATACTTAATTAGACTAATATCATAGGATATGAGCCGACCGAAGACTGATAAGGGCAAAGGAAAAAGAATTGTTGCGCCTGTGCAATCAAAGGCATCCACAAATTTCGTGCTTAGACCTGCTTTGGTGGAGAAAAGAATATTGGCCGGCCTGCCGACTAATATGCAGATTCTGCATTCATCCTTGTTGCTGCTACCACCTGATTGTGATTCCCTCACTGTGGAAGATCCCGAGCGGATATTTCACTTATAGTTCAAGGAGAAGATATACATCGATTTGGGATGTATATGTCCGACTTCGAGGAGTGCTTCAGGAGGGATTGGTTGAATGTGTCGATTATCAAGTCAGCCGCCATGTGAGTGACTTCTACCTTTTGTATTTTGAATTCATTGATTGGTGATGAATTAGATGTTTGAATAAAAAGTTAATGATCGACTAATGATATTGCCTCATAGGTGGGTGCATGATAAGGCGATCAATGTCTATGAAGATCACAGATTCGGATTCCTGTGTCCTGCTATGTGCAGTGAAGTCCCAGAGGACAAGTGATATGGAAGGCCTTATGCAGTATATGACGAATGCCCTCTTTGAATGTTCTAACAAGTCATTTATTATGCTGCCATATCATTCAGGGTATGATATTTGACTATTTCTCTTAGTATTATCTAAAACATATAGTTTGTGTTAGTTGCTTAATGATTACAACACATTGTGTAATTTGTGGACAGTCGACATTGGTCATTGCTTGTGCTGGTGATGTTGAAGCACCCACGAATCTTGCAATTTGACTCACTTGGTAAGGCTGCCAAGAGACCGAAGATCTCCACCGCAATACTGGGGTAATTAGTTTGTTATCGTAAACAACAATTATTATTACTTAACATTAACTGTTTCATAACTTGCTACTGATGCTTAAAACTATATATATTGCTGATGTATATAGTTCCATGAGAGCTGCATTATCTCTCCAGAATAAAACAATGAAGCGTGACATCCCTTGGAACCTAGTCAAGGTACTCTATTAATTGATAAATTTGTGTTATAATGTTTAAACTTGTTTATAACTGTCAATATGTGCGTTTGTATAGTGTCCGGTGCAGCCTGGGGGTTCAGAATGTGGATACTATGTCATGAGATTCATGAGTGACATAGTAGGAGCGTCGAACCTTTTACCAGAGCACTCGTTAGACAAGGTAACATTCTTTGAAAGTTTCAGTTATGCTCTTTACATGTTGTTAGACTTGTACGTTTTAGATTAATGTTCATTTTTTTTCAAGGCTTACGAAGAAGTGTTCAAAGGTGGTCAGTATGATGATGCTCAAATTGTTGAGATGCTTGAGGAATGGTCGGAGTTCTGCACAAGTTTAATGAATTGATGATCATGAAGATGTTTTGTGAACTTTTTGAGTATGTAATTGTAACTCTGTACACTTGTGGATGGTGTAATGGTAGATTTGAATTGTAATGTTGTTTTTTTATTTGTAATGAAAGTGTGTAAATAAGTGTAATTGCATTGGTTTTGTTAACTCTCAAATTGTGGTGCGTCGTTGGTATTAATTGGGAGCTTTTATAACTTTTAAATGTGTGCTGGAGCTCCCTGTATGGATGAAGCTTTATTACAGGTCTCATTGAAACAAATGCGGTGATATATATATATATAAGCTAGGATGGAAAAAAACAAAAAAAAACCCTATCTCGGCGGTTCTTAGAGCACAACCGCCGAGATAGACCCATGGGATTGACCGATGCTGAGTTTGACCATGAGTCTATCTCGGCGGTTCTTAGAGAACAACCCCGAGATAGACTCATGGTCAAACTCAGCATCGGTCAATCCCATGGTCTATCTCGGCGGTTGTTCTCTAAGAACCGCCGAGATAGGTACACCTATTTCGGCGGTTCACAACCGCCGAAATAGGCCCATTGGAACCGCCGAAATGAGCTTTTTTCTACTAGTGTTATATGATTAATAAAGTGTTATGGTGCATTTGGAATGGAGTGTAATGCTTTACTTCATCCTATAAAGTATTTTCGGGGGTTTCCGGGACTTTAGGCCTTAAGGGAACTCCCGGGCCTTTTGCATTTTTACTCAGTTTTAGATGAGGTCCTGTGTTCTAAGGATCATATAATGATCCTTGATTAACTTCATATGAGGTTTATAGCTTATATAACTTTGGTTAGCTTAAGGTCCGGCTTAACGCTCATTTTTGACCTTAAGGAGTTTAGGTGCGTTTTTAACGCCTAAGTGTTTGTATGCTTTCTTAGGGTTTCATGATCCCCCAAATAATATTTATTTACCATTATTTAATTATTTAAATGTTAGGGGTATTTCAGTCTACCCCCCTTAAAAGGACTTCGTCCCGAAGTCATAACTTCTACTTATTTATCCTATGGAATCAAGTTCCTCATATCTATTCTCTGTATACTTATCATTCCTGGGTGTCAATACTACATTGACACCTCTATGTTCCAACAGTAATCCGAGTGTATGCAATTCGTACATTCACATAACCTTTACTCATGACAATCAATGTAACCATAGCATAAGTAATTTGATAGGTACTGTAAAGTAAATAAGTATGCTTTTATTAACCATCCTAGTGTTACATAGAACACATCAATAACCATTCATTCAAGTGCACACATGTGCAACAATCAAACACAAACAACTAAACACAAAACCAAAACCAGTATAGACTGCAAATATGCAAGTCGCATGTGGTGCTCTACCCCCCTTAAAAAGGGTTACGCCCACGTACCCCCACAAGTATACATAAACTAAAAGAAAAGTTTTGGATACTTGTCTCGCATGGAGTCCTCTAACTTCCATGTCGCCTCCCCAATGTCGTGGTTTGACCACAGAACCTTGACCATTCTAATGGTCTTGTTCCTGGTCTCCCTAGTCTTGGAGTCTAAAATGCAAACTGGGGTCTCCTCATATCTAAGTGTAGGATCTAGCTCGAGTGTCTCGGGCTCTAAGATATGTGATGGGTGAGG
Source organism: Limonium bicolor (assembly GCA_023374045.1). Classification (NCBI taxonomy): domain Eukaryota; kingdom Viridiplantae; phylum Streptophyta; class Magnoliopsida; order Caryophyllales; family Plumbaginaceae; genus Limonium; species Limonium bicolor. The sequence goes on along the minus strand of CM041776.1, from coordinate 188,384,578 downwards.
CACATACTGCTTTAGCTGAGATATGTGAAACATATTGTGCACTCTCCCAAGTTCAACAGGTAAATCTAATCGGTAGGCTAATGGGCCCACTCGCTCCGTGATAAGGTACGGTCCTACATACTTCGGGCTAAGCTTGCCCTTCTGCCCAAATCTGAAAACTCCCTTCATCGGTGAAACTCTGAGGAAGACTCGATCGCCTACTACGAACTCGAGGTCTCTCCTCCGGACATCAGCATATGACTTATGTCTGTCCTGGGCTATCTTCATGTTCTTGCGTATTTGCACAATGTCCTCTTTCATCTGGTCTAGGTATTCTGGCCCTAAGATGATATTCTCACTGGCCTCATCCCAACAAAGAGGTGTCCTGCATGGCCTGCCATACAGTGCCTGGAATGGTGGCATTTGAATGGATGCATGATAGCTGTTATTGTACGCAAACTCGATCAGATGTAGTTGATCTATCCAGCTTCCCTGGAAGTCTAAGGCATAAGCTCTAAGCATGTCCTCTAATGTTTGAATTGTTCGTTCACTCTGACCATCTGTTTGTGGGTGAAAGGCGGTACTTAGCTTCAGCTTCGTACCCAATGCCTCCTGTACTTGCTGCCAAAATCTAAAAACAAACCTGGAATCTCTATCTGACACAATCGACTTAGGTACACCATGGTGTCTAATGATCTCTCTCTGGAAGAGGTCTGCCAGCTTGAGGACTTTCCAAGTGTCCTTGATAGGAATAAACTTTACCTTCGTCAGTCTATTGACAATGACCCATATCATGTTAGCACCTCCTCTAGTCGGTGGAAGACCGACCACGAAATCCATGGATATATCCTCGAACTTCCAATATGGAATGGGCATCGGCTGTACTAAACCGCCCGGTCTCCGGTGTTCAAATTTTACTTTCTGACACGTCATACATCTCGCCACAAACTCTGCAACATCTTTCTTCATACCACTCCACCAGAAATGTAATTTCAGATCTTTGTACATCTTAGATGATCCTGGATGTACTGATAAGGAAGAGCAATGATTAACCCATCTTTGTACATCTTTGTATCTTTTCCTTCAAGTCGGGGCTGGACTTTGATGAGTGTCCAAATGAGCATATTTTAGGGGTGTATTTCATATGTTTAATCAACACTTTTCATGCTCATTTCTCCACTCTAGCTTGTTTTCCTCTAGTTTTGTGTTTCATTGGTGTTTTACACATTTATTGTTTAAATAGGAGGAGTAACATAGCTAGGAGTAAAGTAGACGAAGAGAGGAACGCGTGGGCGCAAACGGATCCAAAATCGGAGTTAAAACGAAGAAGATACAGCGTTTTGAAGTTATACTGACTCCGACCGACCTTGCAAGTCCGGTCGCAAGGTCGGTCGGGTCCAAATTTTGCCCAGATTTGCGTTTTTGCAAGCTACTGGAATCGACCGACCTTAGGACCGAACTTGCAAGTTCGGTCAAACTTAAAAACACGCCCAAAAATCACTACTGACTCCGACCGACCTTGCAAGTCCGGTCGTAAGGTCGGTCGGGTCGAAAATTAGCCCAGATCTACGTTTTAAAACGGGGAATTTTGGGGAAAACTTCCCCATTCTTCATTCAGTCGAGTTCCGCCCCAAAAACAGAGAGGAAGGGCGATTCTAAAGGAGAAAAGAAGAGGAGAAGAAGAAGAAGAAGAGAAGAGAAGGGAGGAGAAGAGAAGAGAAGCTCACCTCCTTCCAAGCTCCATTAATGGCTACTTCTATCCCTTGCTCTTTTATTTTCTCTCCTATGGCTGTGTAGAATCATTTGTAGCTAGGGATTGGGGATTTTGTCCCAAAATCCCTAAACTCCATTGTAGATTCTTGAACTCATTTATGGTTTTATTTTAGTCTTTGAGCTTAATGAAGATGATTATTGAGTGTTTATGAATTCTAAACTTGTTGCTCATGATTTGGGGATTTGTCAAGGGTTTTGCTCAATTTGTCTTCTATGTGTTAAATTGGTTGGTTTGGCCTACCGATTAGTTTATCATTATTGTGGGATTCTATCAAAATGTTATTCAGAGATAGAAACCTAAACTGTCAGAGACTAAAACGGTGTATTCTGATTTCGATAATTTTGAGATTAGACTACATTGCAACCTTAGTGGAACTTGAGCTTAGTGCTATCGATTGACCCGGGGCTTAGCAGAATGAGAAGTCTCGATTAAATTGGCTAGGATTAGTAGGCCTAGATTAGGTTGCTAATTAATTAAGCGTTCCCATGGTTTAGCTATGAGTTCGAGGTTCGACAATCGGTAGTAAGGGGAGGACGGGTGCAAATATCCATCCCGGGCTACACCTATCCTAGATAGTTAGTTTAGTGTTTATTGCTTTTCTTTATTTCTCCAATTACAACCCAAAAACCCAAAACCCCTAATTTACATTTATGCACTTTTGTATATATCCTCTTGCACATTTACTAAGCTTATAATTAGCTAGACAGTTACGAAGTCCCTGTGGATACGACCTTGTTGTACTACAATGATTGGGTTCACTGCCCATAGTTAGCAATCTAGTTTCACCACTATTTTGCCCAACAAGTTTTTGGCGCCGTTGCCGGGGACTTCGGTCCAACTATCTGGTTTATTATCTGTTTAGTTTTTGTGCAGATTTTCATTTCATTTATTTGCCCATTTTGTGTATAAATTTTTGTTTCTTTTTTTTTAGGTACTTAATTCTGATGGATGGTCACTACGATCAAGCAGAAGGTTGGCATGGCGACTACACCGAGCAAAACACCGATTATCGGAGTGTATGCCAAAGGTGCGGAGAGTACCATGAGAGCCCCCAATGTCCAACAACAATGGCAGAATTGAGAGCTCTTATGGGGGACCTCAACTCATATGTCTACCAGAGGCTTGTGTGCCAAGAGTGTGGAGGAGACCACGAGAGCGTTCACTGTCCTGAGATCACAGTAGAGGTTGATTCACCCAGTTTGGCGGAGCTCATGTCTGATCTTATCTCTTCTTGCAAGCCTAACTCGACTATGCAAGATACTTTTATCATGAAGCAAGATACCTTCAACATGAATGTTCAAGCTCAGATTGATCAGATTGTGCAACAACTTGAGAGCGAAACAGTTCATGATGTGGAACAGCCTGCTGAGGACTTGAGCTACTCTCCAACTCCTCCCCTGTGCGAATCTGAAAGCCCAGCACCACTCCACCCCCGGCTTGACTATGAAGACACTTCATCAGAAGAGAGTCTCCACTCTGACTTCAAGGAGCTTTCTCCCTCTGAAGTCAGCTACCAATATTTCCCCGCCTTCTCCGTGCTCCATCAAGATCACGAGGATGCTCATATCCTCAACTTTGAGAAGGAGGAGACATTGTCTCCCTCTGACTCCTTAGAGGAGAGTACCACCACCGACTTCAAGGAGCCATCCCCCTCTGAAGTTGATGTCCACCTCGGCTCTTCCTATGAGCCTCACCCCGAGGTCGAGGATGTCTACATCCTTGAATTTGAGGAGGAGGAGCCCACTAACTTTGATCTTCATTTGAAGGATCAAGGCCCCCACCCGTGCACTAATGAAGTTGGGTGGAAGCTCAACGTACACCCGCAAAGTGTGGAGGCCACCTTCCCATTTGATCCGGGACCAAAGATTGAAGACAAAGTCCGCTCCGGCTCCCTGCACCACTCACTGAAGATAAGGATGTTTACATCCTTGAATTTGAAGAGGAGGCTCCACCACAGTTTGATCCTCAACACTTCCACCTGATGAACGGTCGGTGGAGTTTACACTTTCACATCCTAAGTGTTGAGGCCACATTTCCTTTTGATCCGGGTCGTTCTTCATTGCTAGATGATGCCCGCCCAACCCACCCGTTGAAGCCGACTTCAACGTTCATATTCGATCCCGGATGACTTCACGGTGGTATGGTCTAGCCAAAGACCTTAAAGAAGGGCCGCTTACCGGGAGGCAACCCGGATTTCATTTTGTGTCCTGTCTTTTAAATTCTGTTAGTTTCGAATTTGCATTGTTTTCAATAATGGGCTATTTTGGCATTCTTTGGACTTGCCCTTTTACGCCCAATTGGTGGCGTCTGTGTTGTGAATATTTTGGAAACAGGTAAGCCCCTCTGAAAAAGGGATGGAATTAGGAATAATTACAAAGGAACCTCTGGCGAAATTTTCCAAGAGGACCTTCATCTCCAACGATTGTAGGTAGCACCTCAACGACCCCTCCCACTAGCAATTGTGCGGGCACCCTATCTTCCATCCGCATCTTATCGGGGAGTACTCGTTTCACCCTTTAATATTTGCCCACAACGACTCCACTATTTTTATTTCCTGTTTTTGTTTTCGTTCTCCTTTGGTTTTGTTTTTGCTAACCCTTAACTCCAGTTGTAGTTTGGTTGCTTCTAGTGTTTTATGCGGGTGCAACTTCCAGTCCACACCGCAATCAAGCTACGCTACTTGAGGCTGAAGCTCAAGTGTGGGGGAGTTCTACAAACTGATAGCAATAGCAATCTCAGGGGAGTACTAGTTCCTTTTAGTTTTCGTTCTATCTTCTCTAATTTTGAATCTGCAAATCTGGGGATAGCTTCTGTGCTATACTGTTTGTTTGTGTCCTGTGTGATTTTCCTTTTGTCTGCTTCCCGCAAAGGTCTTCTGGAACCTTCCCCGGTTTTGATTGGTGAACAATGGGGACATTGTTCAATTTAAGTGTGGGGGAGTGACCTTTTCGGTGAATTGTGTGCTTAAATGCTTAATACTTCATGCTTATCTTGCGATTGTCCAAAATAAAAAACTTGAACCCTTGTGTTGTGAGTTGTTCTCATTAAGAACAAATACTGTTATGAATTGTGGGATAAATGCTTAAATTTTTCATTTTGATTGCTTTTGAGGAGCATTTTACATGCGGTGTGGCCAAGTGATCTTGTATGGTTGGATTTTTATTGCTTTGGGGTTCCTTCTGTCTTCTTTCTTAGGGATTGCTAAGGGGTGCTTCTTTGTGAAAATCCATCAAGGGACTTGTGACGCCATTGTTAACCAACAATGAGTTAGTGTTCTTAAATGTAAAGGCTTGATGCCAAAATTTTATCTTCTCATCTCTTATGCAAAAGTGAAACAATTGCATAAATCTATTTTTCCTTTTGTTTTCTTCTCAATGCCCATTCTTGAGAGAAGTTGGACATGGTAAAAGCTCTCCAAGTCACCTAATCTTTAGAACTTTGAAGCACTTCGGATCATACCCCGAAACTCTAGATTTTGTTTTGCCCTAAGCACACCCATGCCACCACTAAGAGATGGTTCACACTCCTCAAAGGTTTTAATCACTTTTTGCTTCTTCTTTTATCCTACAATTCATGTTAGTGTTTGTTAGTCTTGAGCATTCCTTACTTGCATGGGTGCTTGGTTTTGCTTGAGGACAAGCAAAAAGGTAAGTGTGGGGGTGTGATGAGTGTCCAAATGAGCATATTTTAGGGGTGTATTTCATATGTTTAATCAACACTTTTCATGCTCATTTCTCCACTCTAGCTTGTTTTCCTCTAGTTTTGTGTTTCATTGGTGTTTTACACATTTATTGTTTAAACAGGAGGAGTAACATAGCTAGGAGTAAAGTAGACGAAGAGAGGAACGCGTGGGCGCAAACGGATCCAAAATCAGAGTTAAAACGAAGAAGATACAGTGTTTTGAAGTTATACTGACTCCGACCGACCTTGCAAGTCCGGTCGCAAGGTCGGTCGGGTCCAAATTTTGCCCAGATTTGCGTTTTTGCAAGCTACTGGAATCGACCGACCTTAGGACCGAACTTGCAAGTTCGGTCGAACTTAAAAACGCGCCCAAAAATCGCTACTGACTCCGACCGACCTTGCAAGTCCGGTCGCAAGGTCGGTCGGGTCGAAAATTAGCCCAGATCTGCGTTTTAAAACGGGGAATTTTGGGGAAAACTTCCCCATTCTTCATTCAGTCGAGTTCCGCCCCAAAAACAGAGAGGAAGGGCGATTCTAAAGGAGAAAAGAAGAGGAGAGAGAAAGAAGAAGAAGAAGAAGAGAAGGGAGGAGAAGAGAAGCTCACCTCCTTCCAAGCTCCATTAATGGCTACTTCTATCCCTTGCTCTTTTATTTTCTCTCCTATGGCTGTGTAGAATCATTTGTAGCTAGGGATTGAGGATTTTGTCCCAAAATCCCTAAACTCCATTGTAGATTCTTGAACTCATTTATGGTTTTATTTTAGTCTTTGAGCTTAATGAAGATGATTATTGAGTGTTTATGAATTCTAAACTTGTTGCTCATGATTTGGGGATTTGTCAAGGGTTTTGCTCAATTTGTCTTCTATGTGTTAAATTGGTTGGTTTGGCCTACCGATTAGTTTAGCATTATTGTGGGATTCTATCAAAATGTTATTCAGAGATAGAAACCTAAACTGTCAGAGACTAAAACGGTGTATTCTGATTTCGATAATTTTGAGATTAGACTACATTGCAACCTTAGTGGAACTTGAGCTTAGTGCTATCGATTGACCCGGGGCTTAGCAGAATGAGAAGTCTCGATTAAATTGGCTAGGATTAGTAGGCCTAGATTAGGTTGCTAATTAATTAAGCGTTCCCATGGTTTAGCTATGAGTTCGAGGTTCGACAATCGGTAGTAAGGGGAGGACGGGTGCAAATATCCATCCCGGGCTACACCTCCTAGATAGTTTTTAGTGTTTATTGCTTTTCTTTATTCTCCAATTACAACCCAAAAACCCAAAACCCCTAATTTACATTTATGCACTTTTGTATATATCCTCTTGCACATTTACTAAGCTTATAATTAGCTAGACAGTTACGAAGTCCCTGTGGATACGACCTTGTTGTACTACAATGATTGGGTTCACTGCCCATAGTTAGCAATCTAGTTTCACCACTATTTTGCCCAACAGACTCTGGAATGCACAAACGACCATTTAATCTGATTAACCCGTCTTCACAGAGTACAAGATCATACTTCTGCCTCTCAAAGATATCGTCAGTCAACTGCTGCCTGATAGTCTTCATGTACTAGTCGTTAATTTGAGCACAACGTACCTCCTCGATGAGGCCGTTGTCTCCTGTCATGGCAAATAAGGAATGAGCTCTACGGCTCAGGGCGTCAGCAACGACATTTGCCTTGCCCTCCTTGTACCTGAGGTCGATGTCGTAGTCCTTCAGAAATTCGACCCATCGCCTCTGTCTCATGTTAAGCTCATTCTGAGTGAATAGGTGCTGAAGGCTCTTATGATCCGAGTAGACTATCACTGTAACTCCATATAAGTAGTGGCGTCAGATCTTCAGTGCAAACACAACTGCTCCTAATTCTAAATCATGAGTCGGGTAGTTCTCTTCATGTTTCTTCAGCTGTCGTGATGCATAAGCGATAACCTTACCATTCTGCATGAGTACACACCCTATCCCTGTGCCTGAGGCATCACAATATACTTTAAACCCGTCGGTCCCCTCTGGAATGGTGAGTATGAGTGCCGACGTCAGTAGGTTCTTCAGTGTCTGAAAGGAACGCTCGCAATCCTCGGTCCATACAAATGGAGAATCTTTCTTCATCAGGCTGGTCATTGGTTTCGCCAGTTTGGAGAAGTCTTGTACACATCTGCGATAGTAGCCAGCTAATCCCAAGAAACTACGGATATCTGTCACTGTCTTCGGTCTTGGCCAAGTCTTAACTGCCTCAATCTTCGCAGGGTCTATTGATATATCGCTGGCAGATATTACATGCCCTATAAAGGCTACACTGTCTAACCAGAAATCACACTTTGAAAGCTTGGCATATAATTGGTTCTCTCCCATGGTCTGCAAAACTTGCCTCAGATGCACCTCGTGCTCGTCCTTAGTCTTAGAATAGACTAGAATGTCGTCGATGAATACAACCACTGACAAGTCTAACTACTCTCTGAACAATCGGTTCATAAGGTCCATGAATATAGCTGGGGCATTCGATAAGCCAAATGGCATAACTGTGAACTCATAGTGCCCATAGAGCGTTCGAAAAGTTGTCTTCTCTATGTCTCCCTCAGCTGTCCGTATCTGGTGGTATCCTGATCTCAGGCCAATCTTCGAGAAAACTGTAGCACCTCCTAATTGGTCGAACAGATCATCAATCCGTGGTAAAGGGTATTTGTTCTTGACTGTGACCGCGTTAAGCTCCCTGTAGTCAATGCATAGTCGCATGCTACCATCCTTCTTCTTCACAAATAATACCGGTTCTCCCCATGGTAATGCACTCGGTCTGATAAAACCTTTGTCAAGCAGATCCTTTGACTGAATCTTCAGCTCTTTCATCTCTGCTTGTGCCATTCTGTAGGGCGCCTTAGCAATAGGCCCCGTGTCTGGTATCAAGTCGATGGAGAACTCAACATCCCTCTTAGGTGGCATCCCTGGTAATTCTTCAGGAAATAGATCAGAGAAATCTGAAACGACTGGTATATCTGACTATGTCTGCTCTTCCTGCCTCATGTCCTGGACATAGCACAAATAGACTGGCTGTCCCTTCTTCACCTTCTTCATCAAGTTTATAGCAGATACTAGCTTGAAAGTCAGTTCTCTTGGAGTACTGCGATATGAAACTGTCTTGCCCTTCGGGCTCTTCAGTAGTAATCTATGCTCTGCGCAATGTAGTCGACCTTTTTTTTTGAAGCCAATCCATGCCCATGATGATGCCAAAACCCAAATTATTCAGCTTAATTAAATCCGCGTGAAATTCATCATCCATGATTTTAATCTGAACGCCCTTGTGGAGTTTTGTGCACCTCACTCTCTCCTTCGTCGGTAGTGTGACTAGGAAATCTGAGAGAGGCTCAGGGGTTGTCTCTAACTTCCTTGCTAATGCTGAGGATATAAAGGAATGAGAAGCTCCTGAATTGAATAGTATCGATGCACTCATGCCATTTACTGTGAAGGTTCCCATGATGGCATTCCCCTTTTCCTTGGCCTCGGTCTTGTCCAACACATTCAGCACTACTCCTCCATTAGACTCGTGGCCTGGGGTTAACAATACGTAAGATAGTGAGGTTGGGGTGTATATCTCAAAGGAATTAAAATGCCATTCATTAATCCAATGATTCTTACATACAATCTTCATAATTACATCAATATTGTCTAAATGTCAAATTTAACCGTCCGGGTTTCAAATGGGTGGTGTTTACTAAGGTTGATGGGGCTGTATTCAACTTAATGCTCTTAATCCCATGGTACACTAATCTGGACTCACCACCAAATATTAACACGTCTCCTGATTTCAAAATAATCTTTCTCGCCTTGTCCATCCTCTTCTGATCACCGTATAGAAACTCAGCATCATCTCCAATGGAGAATGATACAATTGGTATCCCTTTGGTAATTGACTCAGATGTCTCATCTCGGTCCTGGTGTAATCCAAGTTTTTCCCCCTTTTTCATAGAAGTTCGCAATACAAACGTCGGCTTCAATGTCCGGTATGGGGTTGGTTTCTAATTGTTGTGTAATCTTGACCGCTTCTGTCACCAAAGTCTGAAAAATATTGGGTATCCTAGGAACTCGTGCTCCATCTAACTTTCTTACTTCTTGATACAACCTAGTTTGTGGATCCCAATCCTTACCCATACACATCATATACAATTTAAGTTTTGATCCACTCCCATATCCTGGAATATAAAATCCTCCAAGACCTATTCCCAAAGTTCTACATTTATTTACAATGGCTATTTGTTCATCTAGGGTTACGTATTGCTTGAGTAGGATCATGCCGGGTCGAAGTACTTGGCATTCTTTCTCTGGATATTCCCGACCGTCGCTCAAAGGTTCAGGTGATCTCGGTCTAATAGGTAAGGGGTAACAAATGTCGAAGTATCCTATTAGGTGAGAGGTTTCCTAAGTTAGGTCGCTCTAAACTTTGATTCGCACTTAATCACATACAAGTTTCATCTCTTGATAACTTTAAACACACATTCATGCATCATGCTTTGGTTTAGGTTCTAGGCTTACCGGTTTCGCGCTGAGCACTAGCCTCAGCGCCTGAAGCTCCCACTGAATACAGGGTGTTTCTGCCTGGAACGATCTCTTTTTCCTTCTGACTCGCGGTTGAGGATGGTTGTCCTACCGGTCCTCTAGTGTAGGTGTTGTTCTGCGGTGCCTGACCTCCTCTTGGTTCACCCGCCTCAATAGCTAGAGTCCTCTGTGAATCTCTAGATCCCTTATACACTCTGTTTGCTGGGTTGGAAAAGCATTCATACTCTCGGTGGCCTTCCTTTTTGCAATAGCGGCACTCCACCTTCCTGCCTGAGCAATCTACGCCAGGGTGATCATTTCCACAGCGCTTACAGTAGTAGTGGCGCCATGGGGTTTTTTTTTTTGGGGTTGTGTTTTTGGCTATTGCCTATGTTATACAACATGGTTTTAGTAAAGGTACAACTAATAAATATTGGTTAAGTAAGGTGGGTATCCTTACCCTTGGGTGGTGCCGATCTAAGTAGTGGTGAGCATTAATAGCTGGGCGGTCAGACGAGGGGGACATGCTCCTTCGTCTTCTGATCTAGAAGTCCTTCTGCCCCTTCTTCTTATCAAAGAATCTCCTGCTGAAGGTTTTAGGTTAGTGACCAATTTCAGTATAGGTAATAAATGGACAACTCATTCTCAATCAAAGGTTTCTTACTTTCCCTTCTTGTTGTAACCGCAGAGGTTGCTCCCCCATCTTCTCCCTCGTTTATTTCTTTCTTTCTTGGTCCTCTTCCCTGTTGAAGCATCAACTCGGTTGCCGATGCGGCATCAACATTTTGGGATAGTAGCAAAACATATTGCTCCCATGGAGCCTGGAGCGATATTGCAAACCTCCCCTAAACTTCTGAATCTTTACGGTGTCGGAGTAGTCGACCCCTGGTATGTAATCCAGCAAACTGATGAATCGTGCGTAGTATTGATCAACCGTCTGACTCCCTGGATTAGGGTCTCGAATTCTTGTCTCTTCCTCTTCTTTTGGTGTTCGGGGTAATACTTCTCCCGCAACACCTCCACAAACGCCATCCAATCAAAGTTTGGTGTGGCTCTATGGTGGCCCTCCATAGACCGCCACCATATATCAGTTGCGTCCTTCAGGTTGTACGTGCTCTATGTCGACCTTCTGGGTCTTCTGGAACTCTAACTGCCTTGAAGCTTATGGTGCTCTACAAATAATTTCTTAGTGTGGGGGGTCTGGTTCCCCTGAATAAGTTGGCACTTAGCGTCTGCTACGTCTTTCAACCAGTTTGTTTTCTAGGCTATGGCGGGTGCGGTATGGCGCCCGCAAACTGAGCTCCTAGCTGTGCGGCAAAGGCTTCCAGGAATGCTAGGGCCTGTATCTCTGGGACATCTGCCGGTGTCTCGCACCGCGTCCCACTGCTGCCTCCACGTGGTTTACCAACTTTGACATCTTATAGGATAGTATTACTATTATTAATACTCGGTGTTACACGTTTTACATTTACAATCTTAATGTGCAAGAACCATAACTACTAGCAAATAAAAGATATCCCTAGGATTTTCTCCTAGGTCACGAATCCTCACAGACGTTCCCGTTATCCCAAAATTCCTATGCTAACTGTTCTTGACTCATTTCTTATACCACTTTTTGTAACACCCCTAATCCTAAACCTGTAATATAAGCGCAAGTCGTAGCATAACAAAATATAATTCGCAGCGGAAAATAAAACTATCTAACGTTGGTGTTACATGTCGTTACTCACCCATGTGAGTAACAAGGCGTCCTTACTCCATCCATCAACTCAACTCCACACGCTTGGAACAGATACTGAGTAACCTTAAACTTACAATCCAAATCCAAACTGAGCAACTAAACCAAATACAACAAACTCTAAAATACAGTACATAATAAAACTAAAAAAATTATTGAAAACCCATCAGCTACCCTGTGCCCCGCACTCCTGCTTGTATCTTCAATCAGTAACCTGAAATGTTTGGCCCATAGAAGGGCTCAGCAAACTATATGCTGGTATGCTAAATGTAGTCTTAAATCATTTGGATTCCTTAAGTCATTAGCCATCTTGATATTAGATTCATTACATGCTGCTCCTTTGTTCAAAAAAAAAATTACATGATGCTCCAATTTACAACAATAGTAATAACTGTAAATATTAAGTAAACACATAATAGTTCACCTGACAATATCATCACATAATAGTAAACAACAACCAATAATCAAACACCAATAATCCATAACAGTAACCAAACAAGATACGTGTAATAATTAACTGTACATGTTAGTTGGTCACATGACCCTTATCCCTTTAAACCAACCACTTAAACTTTCTAATTAAATTCCACCTCGGGCGTCATGTTAGGACAACCCTTAATAACTAAATAATGGATAGTAGTCCCCTGGGTTCCAAAGGAACTGTTATCAGCTGGCCTTATGGCCCTGGATAATTTATATGCTTGAAAGGCGACCGATTCGGTCGAAACCTGTGCACCAACAGTAGTGCCCTCTGCCATCATCGAATGTGGATAAAGGATTCCCTTGAGTGACTCTTACTGAAGTCCCTCGTAGTGATCATGATGCGCAACCAGATAGTCGAAACTAGCTAGATTCCTCTCTTTGTAGTTAGCTCTTTGGTCAGTGATACAATATCCAATCCTTGAGTTAAGACTATAACAGTTGACCATCAGTTAGGTTCTCATAATACCTAAAGGTCACCTAGTCTCATTTGAGTTTAGATGTATAAACTTCCAGTCATAAGACGTTCGCGTAAAATAAAACGCAATGGTGTCGAGCAATACAGTATACAAGATCATATACATAAAACAGAGATATCGCTCTTAACAATTAAACACACAACGTCTGGACCTCGGGAAAATCCTTAGGACATTCAGACCACACAATTAACATACCGTTCACCGTGTAGTTTCTTCCCGTACGCTGTTATATATACATGCAATACCGGGTAAAGTTAATACAACTGTTCACTAAGTATTATAGTACTATCACCACAGAGCTAATACTCGTAGTATACTAACCCCGTATGTTTTTTTATTTCTCCCTGTTATTTAACAGTGGTTCGAGGTAGTTTAACAGTTTGTTATTTAATGTAGTAACTACATGTGACAATGAATTTCCATTTTATGTTATATCTTCATTTCATTTATTATATATCCATAATTACTTTCACCTAATCTATATATTAATGTCATCTGGTTATTTTTATTATAACCACAATTATTTTCTAAACTTTACACTATATTCCATAATATATTATATTACTTAGTTTTAATTCCTTTCTGTATTAAATTACAAAACCAACCTTATAAATTTGGTAATTACAAGTTGAACACCTTATCTTTTATAAATTACCAAATAACCATATAACTTTCGGTAATTACAAATTAAATATACTAACTTTTATAAATTACTAAACAACCACATTAACTCTCGGTTTAAGTATATAGTTTTCCTTTATTTACAATTTAACCCTAAAACTTATAAACTATAGTTTTAATATTTAATTTCTTTAATAACCGAAATGGCCCCTATATTTTTATAAATTATGTTTTCGCCCCATAACCAATTCGGTTTTACATATATACTTTCATAAACTACATATTCACCCCAAAACTTTTATAAACTTAACATTTCATGTCATTAATCATTTTAACCCAAAGTTTTTGGTCAACACTTTGACCAAAGCCTAATTTCATAATTAATACTTTAATATACCCAGAAATTCATATGTAATCTCGGTTATACTCCATATTTTCCATAAATTACAAAATAGCCCTAAAACTTTGAAAAATGTTATTTTAACACTTAAACACTTATTTAAATTCACCAAAATTCATAATATTAATTCCTACCCTATATTATACCATAATTATGTTAATAGTCTCCTTAACACTCGGCAATCATATATATTACCCTATACTTTTCAAAATTTACATTTTAGCCACATAAATTAATAAACTAGCCATTCAAATACTTGTAGCTATTTTTAATATTCCCAAAATTTATAATTTAAGCTAATACACTTATATACTTCAAACAAATCACCAAATAACCCCTTTTATTCTCGGTTTTAACAAATATTTACTATATGATTTTAAAACTTGATTTATACTTTATAATAAGTATATATAAATGTATATAAGCCATATAACACTTCTAAAAATTATGCCAATGACTTAGAATGATTATAAGCTCAAAATTAAGCATTTTATTCTGTGGCTATTCGGCTTAATTCTTTATGCATCATAAATAATTTTTGTGACACAAATTTATACCTTAAGGTAATAATCTTACCTTGTATGTTATAAATTATTTTCTTGGTATTATAACCTATATTTTTCGGCCTTAATATTACTATAGGTTGTACATAAATTTTGTACCAAAGTTTGAAACTTAAATCAAACTTAAACTTAATAGATTAAATTATAGAAACTTACTCCTTAACTCAAGATGATTCTTGTACTTGATTTCCTCTTGAATTCCAAGCTCCTCCAATGGTATCTTGATGTAGTATTTTCGGCCTCCATGTATAGGTTTAGGAGATCCAAGTGTTAGACTTCTAACAAGGATTTATAAGTAAGATTTGGAGTAGTTTTACAAGAGTTTACCTTAGGTATTTATCAAGGAATTTTCAGTACACCTGGGGATGATTGGAGATCCAAGTTTCCTTCATGAAATGATGAAGAGAACATAGGTTTAGAAGCTATAATTTTCGGACATAACTTAAGGTATTTTACTAGGATTTTTAAACATGAAAATATACCTTAACTTTGATTTTGTTGTTCCTTGTGTTGTTGTTGAATCGAGGTGGCTCCTTGGAGAACTAAAGCTTGGCGAAAATTGCATGGGTTGCTAGGACGATCCTTGCTTTAAGACTTAGTAGAATTAACGTGGAAAATTACATAAAAATGGTGTTAGAACTTAGTACACCATTAATGGAGCTTGAAGTTCACAAGAGTAAACTAGCTAAGGAAGAAAGAAAAGAGAGGGAATGAAGCTTACCCAAAATCGGTTGAATGAGGGGCAATGGAGGATGGAAACTCACGTATGAAATTAAAGAGTTAGGCAAGGAAAGAATTTTTGACACAATAATGTCAAAATTGTCTAGCTTTTCCTTAGTTTATTAATTTGACCCATGGCTCCATAAAATGTCTATATCATTGAAAACTTTAAGGTACATTGGCAAGGAGATAGGAGACTTTGATTGTCAATTTGAACAAGAGGACAAGAGCAAAGGTAGGTAGATGTTTCTTTTGAGTTTTCTAAGATAAATACCATGCTAATGTTATCTTTTTTCCTTGTAGGTTTTCGGCGAAGGAGATGAATGTAGGTATTTGATTTTTGACAATTGAAGACATGAGAACATGCCTAGGTAGGTAGGTGTCTTATTTGATTATTACAGGGCAATCAAACTCCCTTTTACTTGCATGATTTTTGGCAGCCACATTCTAGGAAATGGGTAGATTAACTTGTTTATTTGACATAGGAATATGCATAGTTAGGTAGATGTTTTATTTGACTAATATACAGCAATCAAACCCTCTTTCCCTTACTCATTTTCGGCAGCCTTAGGCATAGAGAATGGGCTGTTTCATTGTCATGTATTATACTAGTATACACATGTGATAAAGTAGATCTAAGATTGTACTTTATGTATTTTAATTTCCATGACTTTTCCTAACTAATCTTCCTTGTTGTTTCCTGCAGGTTTTTCGGTAATGGAGGGCTACCAAGGCTGGGATTCCACTATTATATTATCATATGGCATGTGCAAGGTGAGTCATCATCCATAAGACATTTTATTTAGCTAAAATCAAGTCAAAACACCCAAAAAAACGGCCACCTATGTGCCCTTGTGGGACTGATTTTTAATTTGGTCTTTGTCACATTATATTTTATTAAGATCATATTGTAACATGTTATAAGTCACAACATTTATTTGGTACATTTATACCAAGGTAAAAGATGAAAGTATCTAAGGTAAAATGCTGATTTTATAGTACATTTAGATCTGATTTTCGGCCCCACTTGTGCTATGAGTTTAGCACTGGATTTAATTGATTTATATGTTCAATTCCTCCCCATTTAAGATTCTCAACTTGTGGCTCCTCAAAAACTTCAAGGTAATAACATAGAACACGTTTGTATGACACCCGAAGGTGCGTTTTTGTGCTTTAAGGATATTTTGGAAAATAAGTAGTCGCTACGAGTTCCAAGTGTTTATAAACAAAGTGTTTATAGTCAATAATGATATGTTAAGGTGTTACATTGAGTTATATGGGGTTATAACAACTCATGACCAAATTTCCGGGCTACCGGGACACTCCCGGGGCAAAACAGGAGCGTTAAGAATTTCCCCGAGCACTTTGTTTATTTTTGAAAAAGTAGCTCGAGGGTTCTCCTTATAATGATGAATAATGATGTTAGGAACTCTAAGAATGAATTATATAGGAGTTCGTGCCACCTCAGCACTTCTCCGGGGCATTCCTAAGGGTTTATGGGGCCCCCATCGGGGACCTCCGAGCACTTTGCGTTTAACTGAGAATTTGGTGTGATGACTTCATCTTATATGTTTAATAAAGTGTTATGGTGCATTTGGAATGGAGTGTAATGCTTTACTTCATCCTATAAAGTATTTCCGGGGGTTTACGGGACTTTCGGGCCTTAAGGGAACTCCCGGGCCTTTTGCATTTTTACTCAGTTTTAGATGAGGTCCTATGTTCTATGGGTCATATAATGATCCTTGATTAACTTCATATGAGGTTTATAGCTTATATAACTTTGGTTAGCTTAAGGTCCGGCTTAACGCTCGTTTTTGACCTTAAGGAGTTTAGGTGTGTTTTTCACGCCTAAGTGTTTGTATGCTTTCTTAGGGTTTCGTGATCCCCCAAATAATATTTATTTAGCATTATTTAATTATTTAAATGTTAGGGGTATTTCAGTAACAGTATGCGGAGATGGGGGAAGGAATCGAGACGGGCTGAGAGAGGGCTGCAACGGCCAAGGGAAATTATTGGGATGGGGAGAGATGTCATCAGTCGTGGGAGAGGAGAGAGATGAGTGATATTGAGAGTACGGAAATATATGCTTGTTAAAAATAACATGACGTGAAATAATAATTTTATTTGTATCCAAAGTGAGACATCTGTACCCTTTATGATTTTGAGCATATCCAAGGAACACACATAGGGTGAAACGAGGAGATAATTTGTGGGAGGCAGTAGATGCAATATTTGGATAACATAAACAACCAAATGAACGAAGATGAGAATAGGAGGGTGTTTGATTGTAGAGAAGAGTATGGGAATATGATTGTGTTTGGAGGTGGTAGGGGTAAGATTGAGAGGGTAGGTTGCAGTTGCTAGAGCTTATGCCCAAAATTTAGCCGGTAAAGTACTTTGAAAAAGAAGTGTGCGTATTGCATTTGTAATTGTTCTAATGACACGTTCAGCTTTACCATTCTGTTGGGACGTGTGAGGACAGGAAAACTGTATTGTGGTACCGTGGGAAGAGAGAAAATTGCGAAGAGTTATATTGTCAAATTCACAACCATGATCACGTTGGATTTGTTTTATTGTACGTTGAAATTGGGTCTGGACATAAGCGTGAATTTTTTTAATGATTTCGATTGTTTGAGATTTTAGTTTTAATGGAAATGTCCATAGATAGTGTAAGTGATCATCAAGAAGTACCAAAAAATATTTAAAACCACCAATACTGAGAACCGGTGGATCCACAAATCCCAATGTAAGAGATCAAATGGTTGCAATGTTATTGAATGTTAAGTACAAAAAGATAAACGTGCTTGTTTTCCAAGATGACAAGCATGACTTGTAGATAACAGAACAGGAGTTGAAGAAAATACTGTTGAATTAATGGTCAGATAGTAGAGGGGGCCGGATGGGCAAACCAGTGGTGCCACGGTGGGTGATCGGTGGTGGCGGTGAGGGCGGTGACTGGGGTAGGCGGCGGCACAGCTGAAACAAAGGGGTAGAGGTTGCCGGTGCTATTGCAGCGAAGGATCTCATTCTTGTTGATACGATCCTTAATGGAAAAACCAAACGGATCAAACTCAAGTGTACAATTATGATCCTTTGTAAATTGACGGATAGAGATTAAATGTTTGATGAGATGAGGAGTGACAAGGACATTGCGTAAATAAAAATAAGGAGAAGTGTGAAGGGGAAGATTACAGACCTTGGTTATTGGAAGCTGGTGATCGTTGCCAACAATAATATGAGAGGGAGAATATGAACTAAGATTATGAATTGAAGTTAGGATACCTGGTTGAGAGCTCATATGAGCGGAAGCACCGGTGTCCATATACCATGGGGAATCTGAAGAGCGGGTTGGGTGGTGAGAGCATTCGTGGTGGTGATGAGGCTCTGTTGTTCCCATGCCAGAGGCACCTGGTGGGTGAGAAAGGCTTGAGGCGGTGGTGCAGGCCAAGGACCAAGACCACCAGGAGCAGACCAGGTTGCCTAGGGAAGAGGAGCGGGGTACATATTCCACACTGGAGGGGAGGAGGTTTGGTGGCTAGAGTTGCCACGGCCTTTACAACGGCCGCGTCCTCAGCGAGTGTTGCGGGAGGAAGAGGTGGAGCGGGAGGAGGTGGCTAAATCGGTGGTGCCAGCGGTGGTCGGGGCGGCGGAGGTGGCTACCAAGGTAGTGGCGGCTGGGGTAATGTTGTTTCGGCATGTTTCTTCAAGGATTAAACTGTTCCGGACCTCTTGGAAAGTGGGGAAGGGCGATTGAAATTAGATGAGGCTCCGAATGTGGAGAAGGAGTCGTTGAGACCACGGATGGTTTGGAGAACCAAATTCTCATCAAAGACCAGGATGTTGACGTCAGCAAGAGCATCTGCAAGAGTCTTGAGTTTAGTGCAGTAATCATTGATTGTGAGAGATCCCTGCCGGAGACCTCGAAACTCAGCCTCAAGCTGAATGGTATGGGCCTTTTTGTTGTCCCTGAAGAGGTTTTCTATTGTTATCCAGACATCGTAAGCCGTTGCATTGGGTGGACGATGAGGCTAAATATTTTTGGATGAATTGTGGCATAGATCCAGGATAGGACTGTAAAGTCTAGACTGGACCAGCTCTCATTGGTGTATGAAGGGGTATCGTGGACATGATGAAGAAGATTAAATTTGCCAAATGTTACCAAAAACATATGCTGCCAGAGAGAGTAATTGGGGGGAGATTGAGTTAATTCAATGCGAACATGGTTGGTGATTGAGGAAACGTGTAACGCTTGTTGAATGGCGGTGGCGCCGGGAGAAAGGATGGTGGTGATTTGGGCGGCTGTGCAAGGAGGGGAGGGAGGGTTGCGAGGGGGTGAGGCGAGCAGGATTTGATCAGTATCAGCGTGGGAGGCGTTTTCAGACATGATGAAAGAGGAAGAGAGAGAAAATAAGAGCGAATACTCCAATATGTATATGGAATCTAGCTAGTTAAAAACGTCTTATGAGACTGTTCTGACTTGGATTATATATATTATTACATCTCTGTAGTGATAAGATTCAAATTAGAGTGTGACTTATTATAATGTTGATATAATTAATAAAGTGGCGAATAATCTGCCTCCTTTTATTATACTTAGGGGGTGTTTGTTTCAAGCGGGGAAACAGAATGGAATTAGGAAAGGGAATGGAGAGGAATGAAAAATAATTTCCTTAGATTTTCCTGGTTGTTTGTTTGAGCTGGGTAAAATAAAATAGGGAAAATTCATGGGATACCACTAAAAAACTTTCTAATTCATAAAATACCACGGTTTTTAAAAAAGTTTTTCGGATACCACAAAAAACTTTCAAAATTCACGGGATACCACAAATTACGAACCCAACACTTTTTGAGACCAAAATACCCTTACTTGTTAATAAACATAGTTCACGTGATACCACATAAATATTATTAATACACAAGATACCAAAAAACTTAATAAAATATGTATAAAGTTCAGTAAAAAAATAATAAAAATTTAAATTTAGTATTTTATTGGTTAAATTTATATAAAATAAAAACACCACATATATAATTTTTTTTTGAAAAATATAAAAAATACTATATATCATCTAAAAGGTAAAAAACTTAGTTAAAAATAAAAAAATTAAGATAATGATAATTCAAATTTTTTTTTATAATACTTTTACTCTGATAATTTTAATAATACAAAATATTATTATAAAAAAATTAAATTTATATACAGTGAATTATAAAAAAATTAAATCATCATTCTATTTACTGTTTTTGTCTATTTTAATGAGGTGTCTCTAATATATTATATTTTTTATAATTTCTAAGAGATTTTATTATTATATATATGTTTTTTTTTTAAATTTTAACCCTGATATAGTTATATAGAGAACATTAATTTTTACTAGCTACTTTTTCAACATACGTTTATTAATTTTGTTTTGAATTAAAATATATAAAATGATATTATAAAAAAATATTAGACTATAATACTCTTACCTATTGTTTTATTTTTTTGTCAAATGAATTAGCTTGTATATAGTATATAATACTTTTATATAGTATCACTTTATATATATTTAATTCAAAAATACAACAAAAATTATTAAATAATTTTTTAAAAATTAAGTAGCAAAAGTTAACTTTTTCTTATATATGGGTTAAAATTGAATATATATAATAAATCTCTAAAAATATGAAAAATAATAAAAGGAATAATTTATTAGAGAAGCCACAAATTTGATTAAAAGAGAACAATAGTAAAGAGAATGATAATTTAATTTTTCATAATCTTACTTTATATAAATTTAATTTTTTTTATAACAATATTTTATCTTCTTAAAATTATTAGAGTAAAAATATTATAAAAACTTTAAATTATCGTTCTCAAAACTATTTGGTATTTTTTTATTTTTTATGTTTTTAGTAATTATATAATTATATATTTTGTTTTTTAAATTATATAAAACTTAATCCTATATATATATATATTTTACTAAGTTTTGTGGTATCTTGTGAATTAATAATATTTATGTGGTATCCCATGAACTATGTTTATTAATAAGTAAGGGTATTTTGGTCATAAAACGTTTTGAGATCGTAAATTGTGGTATCCCATGAATTTTGAAAGTTCTTTGTGGTATTCCAAAAACTTTTTTAAAAACTGTGGTATTTTATGAATTAGATAGTTTTTTAGTGGTATCGCGTGAATTTTCCCAATAAAATAAATAACCAGTCAACGGCCCACCGGTCAATGGTTGCTAGCTGCTGATCAACGGCCACCAATTGCCGGTCAACATTCACTGGTCACCGGTCAATGACCATTAGTCATCGGTCAATGGTCATATGTCGTCAGTCAAAGTGTACTTGGGGAAAGGGAATCTCATTCCCTTTCCCTTTCCTGAAAATAGGAAATATTGGCTAGACAAACAGCAGGAAGGGTAATCATAATGATTCCCCTTTCTTGACTACCCCAAAACAAACGCCCCCATAGTGGCTGAATCCAAGAACGCTATCATGTAGCAAAAAGGCCACAACTCATAAAAATCACTACAAATCCTACGTTTGCCCTTCCACTTTTACATCAAGGAATCTTATTACATGAGCATCCAACCCCATCAATCTACTCACCATCTCCCCTAATGTCATGCCAACTCCCTACAAGATAAATGGGTCTAAACTCTAAACCGGATAGGTACTTCAGCTGTTGGAACATCATCAAGTGCAACGTGTGTTTTTTTTAAACAATATCGAGAGCAGCGTGTTTTTTCTCCAACATCAAAAACCATACATATATATAAGATGTGGATTACAAGCCTAAGAGACATTAAATTTAACTTAAAACTAATGTAAACTAGAGTCAATAGAGGGTTAGAGATGACACAATAACTAGTGGACAACATTAATAGGCCACTACGAACTAAACCATGACTGACTTGAAGTAGCCAATCCACTAAGAACAACCTGGTCTCAAGTTACCTAGACAGTAGATAAAGAGCACAACCTTCAAAGTAAGCTTCCTCGAGAAGCACATTTAGCTTTGAAAAAACATAAACAAAAACCTGGAAAATAAGGGTCTAATGTTGTACCAACAAACCAACCGATGCATGAGATAACCAAAGGATCATAGAACCCCAATCAAAATGACAACCAACGATTAATCCTCCCAACAAAACCACACCAAATAAGGCTAACTAGATAGCTAGGGCACTTACGGATAGAGTTCCTACTGAACAATAGCAAAAGGGGCACTAAACCGCTCAAAAACACCCAAAAGAAAATAATTGCATTGTCACTACCCCAAACCGGCCTAGTTCTAAGGTATAGACACACCACGTGCTATTAAAAGACTAGGAGCACACAAGGCTTCCAAAATCCAGATTACAGATATTGTTCAATAACTATGAATGAATAACCAAAATCGAACACCAATAACGCCCAATACACATAGGTCGAATAAATCAAAGTACCTAAACATAAGGTCTAATAAATAAAGTCATAGGAAATAAGGTCACAAGACCAACTCAAAATAGCAGAAGACGAAAGCTGAACTGGAAAGGAAAATAAGAGCAAAGGACCTCCAGTTGGTTAATTATTAATCTGCAAAATGTTGTAGTGGAAAGCGATGAGCAACCACACACTCAGTAAGCAACAAACGTCAACAAAATGAGCAACGCTCAAAACATTTTTACTGAACATAATTATACATACATATATATATATATATGTATCAAAATCATAAGGGAAAATTACATCCCCCACCCATGACGTTTGGTGAAATTACACACCCCACCCATGACGTTTCAAAAATTACTTTGCCCACCCATGTGGTTTCCACAATTTTACATCCAGCAACTTTTCTAATAATTTGATCAACTTAAAAGATGGTTAAATATTATCCAAAATTGATGAAACTTTACATGGATGATCCTAAGGTGTTATATTTTAGTCCAATGTCAAATCCAAAGTTTTTTAAGATCATATAGGACCCGTGGGGCCCAATGAAACATGAGATACATTAAACGGGTCCCACAGATCATATATGAGTTTAAAAACTTTGGATTTCATGTTTTACCAAAATATAACACTTTAGTATCGTCCATGTAAAGTTTCATCAATTTTGGACAACATTTAACCATCTTTTAAGTTGATCAAATATTAGAAAAGTTGTTGGATGTAAGATTATGGAAACCACATGGGTGGGCAAAGTAATTTTTGAAACCTCATGGGTGGGGTGTGTAATTTCGCCAAAAGTCATGGGTGGGGATGTAATTTTCCCAAATCATAATAACACCAGAGATGAAACCGGAATTCAAATCACACTAAAATAGAGTAGAATCTTATACAAATCATAACATTTCAGAAACAGAGTTTTAAAGGGACCGTAGTTCAGAGCATACAGAATAGGTCCGAAGAACTCAGATAACAGAATGGGTCAGAAGACCCCAGATAACAGAATGAGTGTGTCAACTCCAGATAACCGAATGAGCCCGTCGACTCCAGATAACAGAATGGGGGATGCCCGTGATATAGATACAGAAGGACATCCTACGTAGTGCGCTACGGGATAACTCGACCCAGTCATCCACGGCTCAGAAAACAATTAACTAGGTCTCAAAATCATATACTTAACAAATACAAAAAAAACCATCAATGCGAGTAATCATTAAACCATTTATATAGATAGCAACCGAGTATCATTATATTAAAGTATAATCCAAAACATTAAGAGAGGGGTAACATAGGTGTTTATTACATATATGGTCTACTAAATATATATATATATATGCATAATCGTAAAACTAGTGTAATCATTTCAAAAGTGAGTATAAAGTATCGAAAGATAATCAGAATGGTAGCCTCGTAACGGAAAGCGAGAAAACAAGCAAATCTCATAAATATAACTTAAGAGAAAACTGAAACCGTGCATTCAAAACAATAAAACATACTACCTCCGCCTGTGTCCTGTTTGTTTTTTGGCACGTTTTTCCACCTCAATATTAAACATATAAAATAAAATAATTTTTAAAAATTAAATTGTATAATATATAGTTTTTTACATAAAGATTCTATTGTAAAACATAGATTTATAAAAATATATTATCTTATATGTTAAATATTGAAGTCAAATGACACGCTCAAATAGTAAACTAGACAGTCAAGGTGGGACGGAGAGAGTATATTTTAATCGTTGTATAAAGGTCGATTGTAAATAGGTTACGAATTGAAAAGAAGAAAAGACAAGAAACTGTCGTATAAGTATAATACTTTCAAAGTCATAGCTTAAAAATAATAGGCACGTCAGTAAGAGGCCAAATCCGCATAGTAACAAAGATTCATTGAAATTGCTAGTAATCCAAAGTATCTGCAAGCATAGTCGAATTTAATACTGAGAGTTCGTTGAAATTAGTCTTCAGCGAAACTGTTGTAGAAGAATATAAGTGATGGTGAACGTACTCTAATCATGTCAGTTTATCACCTACCTCACAATAGGATCTCGTCAATAATTTTCTAAAACTGATATTGTGGGTCCTTCCTGAAACCAATTGGAACTCTCAAACTCCGGGAATAATTTCATAAATATAACGGATGTCAAAACTGATAAACTATCCATCTGATTCTAAATTCTGACATCACCGACTAACTAAATAAATTCATACCGGTAGATCACTAATGCTGAACTGGTAACGAGCATGCATACCTTGGACCTGATAATTGATGGATTTGAGCATGCATACCTTCCAATGGCGTTTGACAACAAATGCACGCTGATCGAAGCGAAGAGAGACATATTGCCCTGGCCAGCATGTTATATTGTTGTCACCGATGAGGTAAGACTGTTTGACAACCATTTAGTATCTAATAAAATGCATTATTTAGCATTAAGTGTCTAATATAATCTATTATAGATCCCTGAGCTTCCTCGCCGCGTATCCCGGCCCAGACAAGAAGAGATCAGCGCGCCGGCGAATCCTGAGATCCCTGAGCTTCCTCGCCGTGTATCCCGGCCCAGAGAAGAAGAGATCAGCGCGCCGGCGAATCCTGTCAGAAGTACAAGGGTATGTTCTAGATAAATGTTTAATGTTACTATAATAATCAATTAGTTATTATCTTTACATTTATGCTTTACTGTTTGTGTGTAAAGGGTAAGAATCCAGTGAGTCGGGGTGCGAAAGGTAAGAATCCAGCGCCCGTCCGGGGTCGCACCAGGACTTCTGAGGCGCCTAAAAATAAGTTCTCACTGCCACAAAAACTTATTAGTGTTTTGGGGCCTCGTCAGATGAATCTCTACGACAAGATCATTTTGAAGTCACCTCAAACTATCAACTTCATGATGACGCTTCCAAAGTCGATGTTTCACTACGAAGAAGATATGACCACGGCGATCAACTTTGGGGACATCAGAGAGATGATGTGTGGAGATTACCTGAACATTAACATTATTCAAGCTTATCTAAAGTAAGTGTTCTTTCCTCATACTGTAAAAACATATAGAATAAGTATCTATGAAGTTGCATTGGCCAACTTTTTATAGTACATGTGATATAATAGAGGTCTGCTTGAGAGATGTGCTGAGAAGGACATCACCTCCATTACTGCAGTGTGCCCGGAGCGTTTATCATACGACTCAGTCAATAGGGACCCGGTGAGGTTTTGTGAATACATGACTTATTGCTTCAATGTTGCTGATCGACAGAATAAATTATTCATTCTAATGCCGTATCACCAAACATGAGTTCTGATATAAAATTACATACTAATTAGCTAACTTTTTTACCTTCATTTCTCATTTCATTTTGTATTTGACATTGTAGCCACCACTGGGCTTTGTTTATATTCTGCGCTGCCACCGCTACTCTGCTCATTCTAGATCCACTAGGGCAGTGGACAAAATTCAACACTGAAGACTTAATCAAAGAGTAAGTTTTATTACTATTTAACTGTTTGTAAGTTTTTTGAACCAAAAATAATGTACTTGTTCATTTTGCTAAACACTTTTGTTAATATATGTAACAGTTGTTACAGTAAAACCCCTCAGGGTGAGTTTGCTGATTTGACCGTCGATTACATCAAGGTTTGGTAATTCATGTATTTCATTCGTGCTGCTATTATCTTCGTACAATTGTTTTACATTTGTGAATTTTGGTGATTTAGTGCCCTACCCAAAAGGATTCTAGGAGTTGCGGGTACTACGTGATGCGGTATATGTACAAGTTCTGCAGGTACTTCCCAGGATTTAAGAATGATAAATACAAGGTAATACGAACGCTGTCTTGTATTTAATTCTTTGGCAGATTTTTTGTGTCTTTATTTTAATCTCATTATGTGTTTCATTCCTTTTCTTGTTCCAGATTAAAGAGCATTTTGCCAAATTCTCGACTTACAGTCCAAACGACTAGTATCATGTCAAAGAGAGCATGTCAACCATATTTATGAGAATGGAGTGGTAGACTAGCTAGCTCTGATGCCGCTATGATAGATTTTGTTTTTCACAGTTTTCTGCACCGTTTTTGTACTGTTTTATGCTATTTCTTGCTGGGAGTCATCCTAGCTGTATCTACCATGTATTGGTTACACTGCTACCTTTGTAGCCCTCTGATTCTGCTAGCTGCTGTGCTGCTGTAACAGATTCTAGCTGCTGTATTGAATATTTTTTGTAATGAATTGCTAGCTGCTGTAACAGATTCTGCTGTATTTAATATTTTTTGTTGCTCTAGCAGATTCAGCTGTAACAGATTTTCGATCTGGTGTATATAAGATGTTATCTCTGTTGCAATTGTGCGCAGAGAATGAATGTGTTGTTGGTATTTGATTCAGGTGTTTCAATTGTGCAGTTTCTGCACATCTGTTGGTCTGATGCCCTCTGTTGCTTATCTGTTATAATTCTGGCTCTGTTGCAATTGTGTAGATTTGTATAAAAAAATACACTTTAGATGACGGTTTTAACAATAACCGTAATCTAAACTCCTTTGGGCGCGCGCGCCAAAAGACTTTACATTACGGTTATTGTTAAAATCGTCATCTAAAGTCTACACTTTACATTACGGTTTTACCAATAACCGTAATGTAAAGCCAATGACACGCAGGACGGAAAAGGGCCTTTAATTACGGTTTAAACCGTAATTAAAGACGCCGCCATCTTTAATGATGCCCGCGTAGATTACGGTCCAGAACCGTATCTATACACGGTTTTGGACCGTAATTAAAGGCTCGCGTTCCACCAGTGGAAGGACTTCGGTGGTAAGTTCTAAATCGTCTCGTAGTCCATAGGTGGGCGTGAGGGAGATTAAGTGAATTGATAAGGTGTGATTCTCAATTAAAAGAGGTTTCGGGTTCAAAATAACTTCCCTGTTTTTTACCTACCTTAAGTTACTTCTTGTTACCTATCTAGCAACAACAGCACGACACGTTCAGGACCAGTCGGGGACCTGTCAAGGAGTACCAATCGACCTACAAGTGGTATCATAACGGTTACTTCTAAAGAGTTAACCCCCATAAAGCGATCAATGACGTACTTCAGCATGATGGCTTCCGAAGAAGGTGCAACTCCCACCCAACCACCACTCATCAATGGTGAAAACTACACACATTGGAAGAACAAGATGGAGTTCCACATCAAATTCAAGGATCCAAGAATCTGGCGAGTCATAAGTGTAGGAAACTACACTTGCAGAGATGCTCAAGGAAATCCCCTCTCAGTCGACATCATGACTGATGAACAAGTGAAGAAGCTCATCTTCAATGCTAGAGTAGTGAAGCTACTCATTGCTCACTGCTTTCGGAGCAGTATTCAAAGATCTCATCCCTTCAAACCGCTAAAGATATGGGAGACACTTGAAGTCACCTATGAAGGGAATGCGGAGGTCAAAAAGACGGGGATAGAGTTACTTCTCACCAATTGGGAGTTGTTCAAAAAAGAGGATAAGAAGAGCATTTCTGAAATGCACACAAGGTTTACAAAGCTCACCAATGTGATGGCAGTCCTTGGGAGAGCTATACCGAACGAAGACTAGATCTGGAAGTTCCTCAGGTCACTACCTGCCTCCTTTGACAGCAAAGTCAATACCATGGAAGAAGTGCATGACCTATCCCAAGATATCAGTCACTGACATGTTGAAGTCCCTAATGGCATTCGAGCTAAAGCTACAACAGTGAGAGAATGAGACTATCAAGAAGGAGAAAGACAAGGGATTGGCGCTGCAGGTTGGAGAGGATAGCGACATTGGATCTGATGAGGATGAGGAAATGGTTCTCTATGACAAGAGAAATTTCAAGAAGATGTTCAAGCAACAACAACAGAAGAAGAGAAACTCCAAAGAATCTTGAGCGGACCTGTTATCAGTCATCCCCTCGTGATCATAATGTGCAATCAGGCGGTTCTGGATTTCTTACCATACTCAGTACCTCTACCATAACCAACCCCTCACTGCATGATTAAGTTCTCTTAATCTAAATGCCTAAGATTCAATCTTAGGTTGTACAGTGATTACTTTCTCGAGTGTATATAAGCCTTTTAGGCCATTGATGTATGTCTAGAAGTCATCTGGTATGTTTCTCACTCAAGTTCATTTCCTCTTGAGAATGGTGTTACCGTCTCTCTCTAACTAAGGTCTCTTCATATGTTATCTTGGGATAATTTAATTTATATTATTATCCATCCATGAGTGACGTTTTCTTATCACTACTTATATCTTAATCTAAGATATACACATCTTTCGGTATCTATCTTAGTTCGAATAATTATCATGTACAAATAATAGCACACGTATTCGACAGGCAAATCATAAGGCAAACTACATACATATATAGCATACATATCGCTCTTAAACACTTAAACAAACACGTCTAGACCCAAGGTAACCCTCAGGATGTTAAGACCACACAGTAACATACTGAAGAGGGGAAAATATGTCCAGAAGCCCCAAAAGAAACAAGAGCCCAGTAGAACAAAGGAGAAAAGAAGGGCTCGAAGGCGACCGGGCCAGCTTGACCGGCCGAATAACAAAGAGGAAGCATAAGGCAGCGACCGGGCATTCTCGACTGAGCGCAAAAGACCCCAAACAAAGCACGAGCAGCAACTGGTCGCTTATGACCGGCCGCTAGAGACTCTAGAGTGTAACATAGGGGTCACCAGTCGCCTATGACCGGTCACTAAAAGTGTCGCTACGACCGGTCACCTGTGACCGGTCGCCAGGGATGCGAAATACAATGTAAGCAGTGACCGGTCACCAAATATGTCAAACATAGTACGGATAACGACCGATCGTCTGTGACCGGTCGATAGGAGAACAAAGCGGGCACAAATAACGGTCGAAAGTAGGGAAGTTAGGATGAGATATTTATGAGATATTTTGCAGGCCTATCAAGATAATTACGTGCTAGGCTGGCACGACGTGATAGGCCAAACAACCCATAAGAAACACTATAAATAGGGGTTCACCCCCTCAATAAAGGGACACATGATCTGAACTTGAGAATTTTCACTGTTCCATTGCTATTGAGAACCTCTCCTCTCTTTGAATTCGGTTTACTCGGTAGCAAGGTAATCCGGTAGAACTTGAAGAACTTGATAGACTAGGGTCCCGATTAGAGAATAGACGGAGGATCATTGGGAACTTAGGGGATAACCATTTCATTTTGGCGCCGTCTGTGGGAAACAAACAGCTCAGATCCAGCAACCACGAATCCACCTTTGAGAGTAACAATTTGGGGTAGCATGCGAAATCGATACATCTGAGATCGGAATTGTGCTTTTTGCAGGTTAGGTACAAAAATGGCACCCAGAACAAGGAAGAATTTGCAAGCCAACGATGGGAGCGCTGGACCCGAGGCAACGACCCACAACCCCATTTCCAAGAAGGATTTAGAGGACATGCTGACGAACCTCACCAGGTCCATCGACGAGAAGATCGTGGAAGGGAACGAGCTCCTGCAGCAGGAATTGATGCAGAGAGACGAGGAATTTCAGCGAAAGTGGGAGGAAATGTCGGAAGCAATCGACCTCCTAAAAAATCGAGATGCGGAGGGAAGCAACGAGGGAAAAAGGGGTACCCGAGGAGAAGCCCTGATTACCATTGAGGAGGAAGAGGAAGATGGTTCCATCGACATGAGCCTATATCCATTCTCTGAAAAGATCCGAAGAGCTAAACTCCGCCCCACTTCGTCGCCCCGACGGTGGAAAAGTACGATGGCACTGGAGACCCCGCTCAGCATATTAAGAAGTTCATGTTTGCCATGAACACCCAGGGGATCAGTTCTCTCGCCCTATGCAACCTATTTCCGGGAACACTCTCCAAAAGGGCACTGAGCTAGATCTCAACTAGGTCGCCTCAGTCCATCTCCAGCTTCAAGCAGCTGACTGAGGAATTTCAACAATACTTCGCGGCCAGTAAAAAGGTAAAGAGAGGGAGACAATAAAGCTCACGGATGTGAAGCAAAGGAAGGGGGAGACTGTGAAAGAGTACAGTGAGTGCTTCCACAAGTAGGTAGCGGAAATCGACAACATCAATGAGAAGATACTGATTAAAGCCTTTGGTAATGGCCTTGCACACCCTCGGCTCGCTGGAAAAATAGCCACCAAGGCGCCTAAATCACATGGGGAACTAGCTGAGATGATCCATGACTTCCTTAAGTCAGAAGTTGCGGAGATTAAGGCTAAGGAACTGCTCAACAGCTTTAAGGCCCCTGCCACGAGCGAGAAAAAGGGAGGACATGCAGGCGGGGCAATTACGACCAGGAGCTCGTCCCAGGGGAGTGCCCGGTACAAGCCTTATTCCAAGGCTCCAGATACTCAGGGACAACAAGCCCCAAGCACAAGAGTCTTTCCAACGGTCCAGATAGACACAGGAAAGTACGCCGCCTCTGTGAGAGAGGACTCATGCCTCCCCCAAGAAAGCCTCACCCGGGAGAAGTACCGGTAGCCTTCTGTGAGTACCATGGGCGCGAACCTCGCCAAGGAACTAAGGTTGATCGAGGAAAACAAGAAGAAAGGGAAGGGAGGCCAACATAGGCAACACTCTGGTGGCCAGTCCACCCGGCCTAAGTCAGAAGAGGAGGTCCACCCCGAGTTGGATCACAGCAAGTCCTTCAGAATAATCACAGGTCCGTAGATTGCCCAGGATAACTCTCTAGGAAAGAGTGTGAGATGTTCCTTTGGGAAGGGAGAATCATCTTTGTACCCCGCAGAAGGCACTAGCTTGTTACTATTCCATGGAAATTCCCTTGTTGCTATATAATGAATGTTTATATCTTAATATAGTTTCTCATGTCATAAACTCACGAAAAAACAGCGCTAGTTATAAGTGTGAAACATATAGGCTTTTTAAGGTCAAATTACCTTATAATCTGTAACGGTTTAGGCAATGTTTCCCACTTATTATGTGTTTTTCCTAAGATTGATGTTTTGATATGAATTGACACATTTTATGTGTTAAATATAGGAAAAACCTATGGAAATGAAGATTTTACGTCATAAGGATTACAACGAAACAAATGGGGAACAAATTAGGAAAAAAGAGGCAAAACTTGGCCACGTCCGGCCAAACGTACCCGGACGCAAATCCGAACAGCCGTTAAAGAACACGTCCGGATCTGGACGCAAAGCCGGACGTGACCCGAGATGCAGATCCAAAACCTCTGTCTCATATCCGGATCCGGACACCGATCCGGACGTGACCCGAGATTCAGCTCCAGAAGTTCTATCTCATGTCCGGATCCGGACACAGATCCGGACATCACACAGAGACGAAAAATAAAAATGCATCGCGCTGATAATTAGGCTTTCGGCGCAATTATCAACAAAAGTAGAAGTTTAGCCCATGCTCAATTAGTTTAGCCGATGCCCATGCTCAATCAGTCTTCCCTAACTCACCACTAACCAATGTTTTTACTTTCAAAGCCTATTTAAACTGTCATTCAGCTCCTAATTCATTCACACCAGACGCTCTCGTCTACTCATACACACTCTCCCTCTCTACTTCTGCTTCCGTTCACAATAAATCCCATCTCCAGTCATAAATCTTTCTCCATAACCCTTCACCCTCGGTTACAGACATAACCCGTGCTCACGCCCTTCATTTAGCCGCGTCTGGATCTACATCCGGATCCGGACTGACCCTCAGCAGCGCGTCCGGATCGACGTCCGACCCCATATAGCCGGACGTGACACAGACAAGAGTGGAAACTGCAGAATCGGTGACGGCTTCTAAAATCAGTTTTTCTGCTAAATCCCTCTATCCTTATGTTGTTTAAATTGAGCATTGTTATTATGTCTATGGCTGAGTAGTCACTTTTAATTTCGGTTTACTATTTATCTCTAGATTAATTTTTTCTGAACCTTTGTGATTTTCTGCAGTACAATAGAATGAAGATCTTTTCCCTTATGAATTCCTAAACTGTTTAATCTGATCAATTATTGAGTTTATCAGTTTGTTAGCTTATAAGTGAGAACTGCGGCTATCAATTGACTACAAGGAAAGAACCAGTTAGTATAGAGATGGTAATTCCTCTAAACCACTAGCTGACCATTAATTTAGACTATGCTTAAAGCAATTAGTAAACAGTGGATTCATAACGAGAGTTAGGATTCAGTCTTTGCTAATTAGAATTCGTTGAGCGGGAGACCGAATACGAGTTGTCCTTATTCTAGGGTTTTATTCAGAATACTATAGAAATCACTTAGGGAAAGAAAAAGAAATTGCAGATCTAGAGAGAAGTAGTAAACCGGAATTTCCTTTATCAATCAAATTCAGACCAATTATTTACCTGTTATTTATTGCTTATCGATCTCTTTTACAATCATTCACCATCACATACAAAAACCCCCCAATTTCCTATTATTTTTACATTATTCTAGTTTTGTGTGTAAGTAGAAATTAAACTAGACACAACCTCCTTTGGTTTGATACTCAGGGAATACTCCGAGATTTAAACTTGCTATAATCGACCGGTACACTTGCCGTTAGGTTAAACCCCCAACAACATTTGCCGTTAGGTTAAAACCCCAACAAGTTTATGGCGCCGTTGCCGGGGAGGCACGGTTATTTAGTTTAATTTTTATATTGGTATTATCTCATTTAATTTTGTCTTGTTTTTTCTTTTTAGTTTATTCTTGTTTTGTTTTATTTTATTTTATTTTCTTTTGTTCATTTTCTTAGCTTTGTGCGATTTGTTTCTTATTTTTTATGGTTTATTTTGGTTTTACTCGATTGAGTTTACTTTTACAACTACATTAAATTACTGTCAGTTATCTGATTTTGGTTTATGGTTAAAACTCGTTCTGAAGGCAATCCTGAATTTGAGCTTGAACATGAGATAGAGCGACTTGCTAGAAGAAGTCGTCAAGGATTAGTACTGGATTCTATAGTTGAGCCAGAAGTGTTTTTCAAGGATTCACTAGGTGACACATTTGTTCCAGGAGAAGAGTGTATTATGGCAGTAACGTTAACAGCCAAGAGAGAAGGATGAATGACTACACTCGTCCGAACATGGAGGAACTCACTTCACCAATAGTAATCCCTGCACTACCGGAAGGGGTAGAGTGGCAGTTTAAGACCCATTACATCACGATGGTCTTGAATGCGCCACAATTTAGTGGGACAGTTACTGAAGATCCAAATGTTCATCTGACATCCTTTCTAGGGTTGGTTGGAGCTTCTTCGTCCCATGCATCTCAGGAGGTAGCAAGGCTGACTTTGTTTCCCTTCTCCTTGAGGGATAGAGCTACAGAATGGTTGAATTCCTTGGCACCGAACAGCATCACTTCTTGGGCTGAGCTCGCATACGCATTCCTGGCGAAGTACTTCCCACCATCTCGCATGCTGACCATGAGAGGTGAGATCACCAATTTCAAGCAATTTAGTGGGGAGACTCTTTCAGAGGCCTGGGAGAGATTCAAGGGTATTGTTCGAAGAGTACCGTACATGGTCGGGAGAAGAAGAAGTCGTGCTCCAATCGTTCTACAAAGGTCTGGACCCCCAGAGCCGTCTTTGGTGGGATACTTGTGCAGGAGGTAGTCTCATGGAGCTTCCAATCACCAGGATGAAGAGCTGCTCAAGACACTGACTAACTTAGCTAATTAGTGGGGGGTACCAGGGCTGCTACTGAGGTTCTCCCAAGGAAGACCGCTGGAATCTATGAGGATTAGATTGAACACTCTTTTAGCTGCTAGGATGGATAGCATGTCTAAACAATTCGAGAAGATGTGTGCAATGATGAATCCTCAGTCAAGTGTAGCTGTTGTGACCGATTCTTTCCCACAGTGTGAGTATTGTGGTAGAAGTTCCAACATGTGTCAATGTACTTCTCAGCAGAATGAAGAGGTAAAATATCTGGGAAACAGGCAAGGGAACTTCTACAACAATCAAAACAATTAAGGATATCAACAGCAGAGGTTCCAGGGAAATAACTATAGTTAGAGGCCTCCACAGCAGAACAATCAGCATTTTCAGAGACCTCATCAGAATCAGCAAATGCAAAACCAGTAGACACAGAATCAGCCAGATGGTGTTAGTTCAAGTTTGGAGGATATGATGCGGGAGTTTATCTTGTCGGCCAATAGGAAACTCGAACATCAAGAGAACACGAACCATGAGAACAAGACATTCATCTTGGAGCAGAAAGCTTTCAACAAACACTTGAGACTCAGATTGCCCAACTAAATGAAAAGTTTTTTGATAGACCTACAGGGGCTCTACCTAGTCAGCCAGAGAAGAATCCTCGTGAATATGCTAAAGCAGTGACTTTGAGGAGTGGTAAGCAGCTTGATCCTTCGATCCCTGAAGCTGAGAACACTCCAGCTAAACCTGAAAAGGACAAGGTTGTTGATCAAGAGGTAGAAATCATTGAGGGACCAGTGTCAGAAGTACTCCAGTAAGTAATAATGCACAGACAGATAGTGAGCTGCCCGGTGAAGTTGTCCAGTCTTCTCGATCATCACGACGGGCGGTCCCTGAGCTCCCAGTGCCATTTCCAAATCGATTGAAAAAGAGAGACCTCGACGAGCAGTTTGGTAAATTTCTAAGCATTTTTAAGAAACTAACAATTAATATTCCTTTTTTAGATGCTTTGACGCAGATGCCTATCTATGCGAAGTTCTTGAAGGACATCCTTTCAAATAGAAGGTCATTAGTTGAGAAGGAGACGGGTGCAATTGACAGAAAAAGAAAAAGTTTCTCCAGTGCTTAGCAAGAATCTCCCACCAAAGCTCGACGATCCCGGCCTACCAATCATTCCATGGTCAATAGGTAATGTCGATTGTGGTAAGGGTCTCTGTGATTTGGGAGCTAGCATAAATTTGATGCCTTTATCCATGTATCTTAAGCTGGATTAGGGGAGTGTGACCCTACTTGTATTACTTTACAGTTAGCAGATAGATCCATCATTTTCCCGAAGGGTGTAGTAGAGATTTGGTTGTTTCTGTTGGTACTATTGTTTTCCTGCTGATTTTGTGATTCTAGATATGGAGGAAGACAAGGAAGTACCATTAATTCTTGGACGCCCTTTCATGCGAACAGCTAGAACCCTCATTGATGTTGAGGGTGGTAAGATTATTTTGAGAATGCATGATGAGCAGCTGGTCTTTGATATGTCCAAGGTTACTAAACATCCTTCTGACGTGCATGCCTGTTTTAGTCTAGATGCTATTGATTCTTTGATGCAGGAATATATTTTTGGTTCAGCCGAATTAGATGAGTTAGAAAAGTGCTTAATTAATTCTTTCGATGGAGCTCATGAGGTCCAGAGATCGCTGAGGTTGCTTTCCATTTATCAGCAGGCAGGCCTTTTCGCGGGGGTGCTCATGTGGAGAAGGAGAGATTAGAACGAGAACCTAAGGAGTTGATTCCTTCCATTAGAGCACCACCCACCTTAGAGCTAAAACCTCTTCCTAGTCATTTGAAATATGTCTTTTAGTCGAACCTCTGGTTTACCTGTTATTATCTCTGCAAATCTAACACATACGTAGGAGGAGCAACTTTTACAGGTACTCAGGAAGAACAGGAAGAAATTGGATGGTCTGTCGCTGATATCAATGGGATATTAGGAAATTTCTGCACCCACCGCATTCACTTGGAGGAAAATTGCAAGCCAATGGTTCAACCTCAACGACGTTTGAATTCTAACATGAAAGAAGTGGTGAAGAATGAGGTAATCAAGCTTCTGGATGCAGGTATTATCTATGCTATTTCAGATAGCGAATGGGTAAGTCCTACACAGGTAGTGCCAAAGAAAGGGGGATTTACTGTAGTCCCCAATGATAAAGGTGAACTACTTCCTCAAAGAACCATCACAGGGCATAGGGTGTGTATTGATTACAGGAAATTGAATGCTGCCACTAGGAAAGATCATTTTCCTCTTTCATTCATTGACCAAATGTTAGAGAGGCTTTCAGGGCATCAATATTATTGTTTCTTGGATGGATATTCTGGTTATTTTCAGATTCCTATTGCTATAGAGGACTAGGAGAAGACCACGTTTACATGCCCCTATGGAACATATGCCTACCGGCGCATGCCTTTTGGATTGTACAATGCGCCAGCTACTTCCAGTGATGCATGACTGCTATATTTTCTAATTATCTTGAGAAATGCATTGAGGTATTTATGGATGATTTCTCTGTGTTTGGACTAACGTTTGACTCGTGTTTGGACAATTTAGATCAAATTCTAGCCAGGTGCAGAGAGACTCATCTAGTGCTGAACTGGGAGAAATGCCACTTCATGGTGCAAGAGGGCATTGTGTTGGGTCACAAGATATCGAGCAAAGGTATTGAGGTGGATAAAGCCAAAATTGAGGTCATTGAGAAGTTACCACCACCAGCCTCTGTAAAAGATGTCAGAAGTTTTCTGGGTCACGCAGGGTTCTATAGAAGATTCATAAAAGACTTTTCGAAGATCTCTAAACCGTTGTGTGATGTGCTAATGAAGGATGCAAAGTTTGTGTTCACGCAGGTGTGTCTTGATGCGTTCAATACGATAAAGGAAAAGTTGGTAACTGCCCCTGTTGTTGTTGCTCCTGATTGGTCCTTACCCTTCGAGATCATGTGTGATGCGAGCGACTTTGTTGTGGGAGCAGTTCTCGGTCAAAGGCACGAGAGGGTGCTGTGTGTTGTTTAATATGCCAGTAAGACGCTCAATGACACTCAGAAGAATTATGCCACCACAGAGAAGAAGTTGTTGGCCATTGTTTTTGCTTGTGACAAGTTCAGACCATACATCATCGGGAGCAAAGTCATCATACATACTGATCATTCTGCTTTCAGGTACTTGTTCCAGAAAGCTGATGCTAAGCCCCGGTTGATCAGATGGATACTACTCTTACAGGAGTTTGATATCGAGTGTGAAAGACAAGCCTGGAGTGCAAAACGGAGTTGCTGATCATTTATCACGGATGCAAGTTCCTGATAACGGTATACCAATTAATGAATACTTCCCTCATGAGCTGGTGTATGCAATTGGTTTTAAGGAGGATCCTTGGTATGCCGATATTGCGAATTACCTTGCTAAGCAGATTCTGCCACAAGAGATGTCGTAGTATCAGCAGCGGAAGAAATTCTTTTCTACTGTTAAGCAATACCGGTGGGATGATCCACTTTTGTTCAAGGTTTGTGGTGATGGAATTATTCGTCGGTGTGTGTCCGGAGACTAAAACACGTACGTGACATCCTTGTCCACTGTCATTCAAGAGAAGCTGGTGGACACTTCGGGCCAGCCAAGACAGCAGCTAAGGTGTTGGAGGCAGGTTTCTTTTGGAAGACGAAGTCTAAAGACTGCCATACATTTGTGTCCACATGTGATAGCTGTCAGGGCCAAGGTAACCTTTCACGTAAGCTTGAGATGCCCTTGAATTACATCTTGGAGGTTGAGCCGTTTGATTTATGAGGGATTGACTTCATGGGGCCATTTCCTTCTTCACATTCAAACCTCTACATTTTGGTAGCTGTAGATTACGTGACTAAATGGGCTGAAGCAGTGGCTACGCCTACAAATGATGCAAAGGTTGTGCTGCGGTTTTTGAAGAAAAAGTTTTTCACTAGGTTGGTGTACCACGGGCAATCATAAGTGATGGAGGATCTCACTTTTGTAACAAGTAGTTTGAGGTTTTGTGGCAAAAGTATGGAGTGAGGCATAAGGTATCCTTACCTTATCATCCACAGACCACGGGCAAGCTGAGGTTACTAACAGGGAGATCAAGTGGATTCTATAGAAATCTGTTAGTTCATCCCGTAAGGATTGGTCTATGAAATTGGATGATGCCTTGTGGGCTTACCGGACAGCTTATAAGACGCCTTAGGAATGTCTCCATACAAGTTGGTTTTTGGAAAGGCGTGTCATCTTCCGGTAGAGTTGGAACATAAATCTTTTTGGGCACTTAAAGTTTTAAATTGTGATCTTCAGAAGGCCGGTGAGGAAAGGAAACAGCAGCTTTATGAACTGGATGAATTCAGAGAGGAGGCCTATGAAAATGCCAAGATTTACAAGGAACGGACTAAGAGATGGCATGATAAATTGCTTGTGAAAAGGGGAGTTTCAGATTGGTGACCGAGTGCTAATGTTCAATTCCAGACTGAAACTATTTCAAGGAAAGTTGAAATCTCGCTGGTCGGGTCCATTCACAGTTACAATTGTTTCCCCTTATGGAGTCATTGGTGTGGTAAACGAGAAAGGGGAAGCATTCAAGGTTAATGGATCATAGCTGAAGTTGTACCAAGGGAGCGATGTTGTTATGGCTCATTCAACACTCTAGCTCCGGGATCCCGATTCTTCAAACTGATGCACCAAGGTCTAGCCAAAGATCGAAAAGATGGGCAGCTTGGTGGGAGGCAACCCACCAGTATAAATCTCTTCTACACTTACCTTTTGTTTGATATAATTTTCTTTTAATCTCTTGTGAATTTTTACATTTTACTATTTTACTACAAGAGCCCCGACTCCCCTCTTTCAATAAATAACTCTGCCTGGTTCCACTTGAGTTCTCCTGGTTTTGCAAATTTAATCTTTCAGGTACCTCACTTTGATGCTAAACTGAACTCAAGTGTGGGGGAATATCACGACATTGTTCATTACGGATCAGGGAGTCCTCTAACACTCTTGCTATTTCATTTCTGCATTTCTTTTGTTTGTTCTATTTTTGCTTGATTGTTTTTGGTAATATTTCATTTTTATTTTTAAAATCCAATAAGTTGTTTTAGATTAGTAGTTTTTAATTCTTTTATATATATATAAAAGTAGATGTCAACGTGTCCGGCTAAACTGAGCCAGACGCAAATCCGGTCGTAAATACCTAGCCACGTCCGGATCCGGACAGAAAGCCGGACGTGACTAAATCGCGCGTCATCTTTCTTCTTCTTTTCTTTCTTTTCTTCTTTCTTCTTTATTCTTTCTTCTTCCCCGACGAACTCGAACCAGAAAAACACAACCCTCCTCTATTTTCTTCTTCCCCCACCTGCGCAACCACCACCGCCCAGCACCGTCAGACGCCACCGACTTCCGCTGCGACCACCGGAACACCGCGCCACCATAGAAGCAAGCCGCCCCGCGTTTTCCCAAATTTCAAACCGGAAAAACCCTAATCGCACCAGGTTTTTCGATTTTGCGATTTCGTTTGAAATTTCTGTCACATTGCGGTTAGATTAGGTAGTTTGAGTAGATTATGTGCTTAATTAGATGATTGGTGTGACTTTTGTGAATCTGTATGTGCGTTTTGTGTGGATTTGGGAAATTTTGGGCGCCCTCTGTTCGCGGCGCGATTTTTAGGGTTTTTGGTGCGTCCAGATCTGCGTCCGACCCTGGACACCTAGACGTAGATCCGGACATGTACAAATTTTACATTATTTTTCTGAAATTGTTTTCAAGGTTTATGTTCTACTGTTTGATGGTATTGTTTTCTATGTTTAGATGTTTTAATGCCTTGGTTCACATAGATTAACTATGTGCAAAAATTGGTTCAAATAGAACTTGCTGCTTGATCGGTTTTGGGTATTTGTGTGTCTTTTGCTTTTTCTTTACTGCTTCATGTTGTTTTGGCTTCTTAACGCTTTTGTTTATCGTATAGATGGCTAGAACTAGAGGAGGTGGTGCCACACGCAAGGGATCCTCTTCGAGAGACCCACGCCCAGACGATCAGTCAGAGCCAGCCTCTACCCCACTTCGCCCTGATGGTTTCATCTCTACTGCCGCCCGGGCCTGGTTTGAGCAAGGCGGGGCCTTTGTCATCGAGCGGCGCATCACCTCAGAGGCGTCGGATGCTACTGGGCTTAGGGATATTTTTGCTGGTTTCGGCATCGACAGCATCTTGCGCATGGGCGAGGGCGTCTTCTCCCCGTCTCTGGTACGGGAATTCTACGCAAATGCTGAGGCGAGCGACACGACGAACATCATCACATCTTACGTGTGCCAGTTCCCTGTCAAGGTAACACCTGAGACCTTTAGTATTATTTTAAACCTACCGGATAATGAGGCGGCCCATTTAGATTTTACGGAGAGTGCGCTTAGGCAGAGTAAGTCTAGATGGTTACAAGAGGTCGGGAGTACTACTCGCTGAGGGGCGAAGAGAACAAGGTCGTACTTCCATATGCTACCCTCCCCTCCCTTCCACAGAGGATCATCGCAGAGATCCTCAGTCATCAGATCCGGCATCATGCCAGAAATGATGAGTCTGACGAGGATTGTGTTCTCCTCGACTATCTCCTGGCTGCACCACCTCCACCATCTCAGCAGGTCTCGCTCCCCTTTCGTGATGTTTAGGCAGCACAAGGTGGTGACGTATCTGAAGACGAACGAAGAAGAAGATCACCCCCATCTTCATCCAGCATCTTCTTACCTCCACACTCCCGAGGACATCTTCACCGGTCTCGAGATGAGGGAGGGAGAGACACCCATCACCGTACAGACCTTCAGGAGATGGGGCTTCTTATGTCTTGATGACGGCAGCTGGGTGAAGGGCAGCTCTGGTCTGGGGACCGCTGGCACATCTGCGAGCTCTAGCTCTGCTGAGGCACCTACTGCTACCATGGCGCCTCCTATTCCTCCAGTGATGAGCATCCCACCAGAGATGCAGGCTATGATGGACTCCATTCTCCAGCAGCAGCAGAGGATGGAGCATCGGTTTGAGGATGTGCAGCAGCAGGTCGGGGATGTACAGCAGCGCCAGGTGCACATGGAGGGACATATCGATGACATCCGCCAAACTCAACAGCACCTCTAGACAGAGCAGACTACTCTCGAGACACTCAGGCTCTGATCACCCAGCGCTTGGAGCGCAGTGATGCCTTTCAGAGAGAGACCACTCAGTTCATGACAATGACATCCGCTCAGCAGGCCCAGACTAGCCAGCTCCTGCAGATGCTCCTTGCCCAGATGGGCGCGGGAGCTCCGCCACCACAGTCGCCTCAGTGACAGCCATCCCCTCTTTATTGCTTTCTTTTATTTTAGTTTTTTCGTACTTTAATTTTGAATTGTTTTAGTTTTGTATGTTAAAACTAACAAGGAACTAGCAGGTGCAGCGGTAATGTTTATATGTGGCAGTGTTTTAATTCTGAAATGCTAAATTTCCTATTTCTGTTAGCAGTGCAGCGTTCTTAAATGATTTATTTACGTGTCCCCTCTACTGTGGAACAAATGACTATAAGTACAGGACATGGAACCACACTACTCTCGAACGTCTGCTAAACTAGAACTCTGGGGAGTATTCTTGCTATACATTGATCCTACAATTTAAATATTTCGTATTGTTCGAGTTAATGCACTTTATTCTGTGTCGTACATGCCAGTGGAACACTAGCAACTTTTACTCTGCACAATAAGAACTTTGTCTGTGACTAAGTGAGGACTATCTCGACCCCTGCAAAGCTTCAAGTGTGTGGAAGGACATCTTCCTCAATTTATGATACCAGGGGAGTCTCAGTTCCTACTTTAACATATTGATGTTCTGCTTTTTTTCTTGCGTTGAGATTTAATTATTGCACATGCATCTATTATGAGTATAGCATGTTTTGAAAGGTCTTTTATTTGCATTTCTTTTATGACCAATGAGGACATTGCTCCTCTTAAGTGTGAGGAAGGAAAGACCTTTCCTTGAAAACATGCTAGTTGTTCTTTAATTCCACACTTGCTTTTTGCTGCTCTAATACCTTTGCACACGATTGAAATTAAACCAAGTGACAAC
The DNA here is from genome assembly GCA_023374045.1 of Limonium bicolor. NCBI lineage: Eukaryota > Viridiplantae > Streptophyta > Magnoliopsida > Caryophyllales > Plumbaginaceae > Limonium > Limonium bicolor. The sequence continues at coordinate 188,342,488 of CM041776.1, read as the reverse complement.
CGTAAGAATCATTTTGCTTGATAAGGTTTGGTTAAATAGTTTTATTTAAAAATACTCTCTTTTCACTAAAATCAGGTAGATTAGCTAGTTGTGGAAACCAGATTATTTTAGCTTGGGATTTTGGAAATGAAGTGAATGTTTGGAATGAAAAGGATAAGGCAAGGTACTCCGCTGATCAAAATTTTTTTCCTAACAATAGCAGGCCTCGTCTATCCGGTTATTAAGTCTTAAGAGTGCCTTAACACCTATCTACCTAAGGTCTCGGGATCTGGGATAGTTGGCCCAACACCATCTCAAGCATAGAGAGAAAAGTCTGGGTTACGGAATAACTCTGCAAAATCTTAAATATTCGTTTGTTTTATACATAATTCATGAAGACGAATGCTTTCGCTTACAAAAAAAAAAGAGATAATTGTAGTTAAATTTATGCTTTTGATCATGAGTACGTGGTGTTGAAAGGTATTGCGGAATAAGGCATTACTTCACACCCATTTTCGTCCAAAGATTAGAGGAATGAAAATTGGTGGAAAGTCCCAGGCTATGCTAACTTGCTTTCTGCAATCTAGTTTCTCTATGCTTTTACAAAATTGTTCTTCTTTCACTGTTTGTGAAAGCCTACCTCTAAAGAGCAAGATTATTCTTTCATTTATCACTTTGTTTGATTTCCCCCTGCACTTGTTTGATCTTGAGATTATTTGACGGTTTTAGAGATATTCTTATTCATTATTTGCTTGAGGACAAGCAAAAGCTTAAGTGTCAGGAAGTTGATAAGTGTGAAACATATAGGCTTTTTAGGGTCTAATTACCTTATAATCTGTAACAGTTTAGGCAATGTTTCCCACTTATTATGTGTTTTTCCTAAGATTGATGTTTTGATATGAATTGACACATTTTATGTGTTAAATATAGGAAAAACCCATGGAAATGAAGATTTTACGTCATAAGGATTACAACGAAACAAACGGGGAACAAATCAGGAAAAAAGAGGCAACATTTGGCCACGTCCGGCCAAACGTACCCGGACGCAAATCCGGACGGCCGTTAAAGAACACGTCCGGATCCGGACGCAAAGCCGGACGTGACCCGAGATGCAGATCCAAAACCTCTGTCTTATGTCCGGATCCGGACACCGATCCGGACGTGACCCGAGATTCAGATCCAGAAGTTCTATCTCATGTCCAGATCCGGACACAGATCCGGACGTCACACAGAGACGAAAAATAAAAATGCATCACGCTGATAATTAGGCTTTCGGCGCAATTATCAGCCGAAAGTAGAAGTTTAGCCCATGCTCAATCAGTTTTGCCGATGCCCATGCTCAATCAGTCTTACCCAACTCACCACTAACCAATGTTTTTACTTTCAAAGCCTATTTAAACTCTCATTCAGCTCCTAATTCATTCGCACCAGACACTCTCGTCTACTCATACACACTCTCCCTCTCTACTTCTGCTTCCGTTCACGATAAATCTCATCTCCAGTCACAAATCTTTCTCCATAACCCTTCTCCCTCGGTTACAGACATAACCCGTGCAGAAGGTTATTTTCTGAGTGGTTAAACTGGTGTAAAATTAAAAGAAAAGAAATTAAAAACTCAAAATAAACGTCGGGCTGCAAAACAAATCCCGATCGTAGTAGTAAAACAAGTGTCGTATCCACAGGGAGAATGTTCAATTATCCTAGTCTTGGTAGTTACTTAAAAACTGTAAAAAAAAGGGTTTAGCCGGAGGCAAGCTTGATTTGTTGTTTGATCAGTGCAAATATAATAAAAACAGTAAAAAGGTGAATTAATTGATGTGAATGGAAAAATGTATCCTAGGATAGCGGGGGAACTTCCTAAATTACTTAAACATATTTATAACCCTGTCTCAATTATTTATTGCCTATTAGAGTTAATAATTGTCGGTTACGAACTCTTAATAAAAGCCTTAGTATTTTCCTGCTCAATCCAGAGTGTAAATACTAAGATTAATTCCTTGGTGGTACTTAGAGTATCTCAAAATGTGTTGATAGTTACCAAATAAATGCAGTCGTTTGTCGCGCAAAGCATTTATCAATATTAGTTGAAAGGAATTAAAACAAGTTAACAAGTGAGACAGGTGGTGATAAATATTGTTTACGTAATATTAGAAATCAAACCCCCATCCTAGGATACAAAAGAAAATTACTCAGACATTAACGGAGATAAGAAGATAGCACAGACAGATTTTGACATTATTTTAGAGGAAGAACTGGTCTGCTCTCGCTCTCGCTGCTGCTCTTCTATTTCTTTTGTTACTGCGTGAGTGTGGAATGATGTGGTGTTACGGGAGGAAATATAAGTGGAAGCGAATGGATGAGTGTGGTGAAAATATTCTTCAGACTCCCGTCGTGCGTGTTGTATTTTTGGTGTTGAAGGGGCGAGTTTATATAGAGGCAGAGGAGAAGAAGGTCCGTACGATTTTGATTGCCGGTTGATTGCTCTCATTGATTGCAGGGGACAGAAATGAAACGCGTGAGAGAATTATGGTAGGCGCTGCGGCGGGAGTAGAGTGAGGATATGGCAGAAGCGAAGTTGCAGACACTCGGGGGAAGGCAAGTTGCAGACGAAGACGAGCGAAGAAGAAAACTGTCGCGCTTGTGTAAATATACACGCGTCCGCGTGTGCGTCCGCCTAAAACTCATGCGGACGTGACTGAGCCGTCCGCCCGGCCACTTGTGCCGTCCGCTTCCCGTGTCCGCCTGAAATCCATGCGGACGTGACTGAGCCGTCCGCCTTCCGTACCGCCCAATATGTTGGCGGTTGTGACTTGGTGGTGTCCGCCTCTACTTTAGGCGGTTGCCTTAGGCGGTTGTAAGTAGACCGTGACCTATTTTCCTTCAAACTTTGACCGGCTCTAGATTCTTCGTTTGGACCCCGTTTTCCGAGCCGTTTGTGTCTATGCGTTCGTCTCTTCATGTACTTTGCTCCTAGCTTGGCTTTTCCTCATGTTTAAACCAATAAATTTGTGAGATAATCAAAAAACATAAACTAGAGGAAAAAACATACGATAAGTGAGAAATGAGCAGAAAAGTGCTGATATGATATATGAAATACACCTATAAAACATGCTCATTTAGACACTTATCACACCCCCACACTTACCTTTTGCTTGTCCTCAAGCAAAACCATGTACCCAAACAAGTAGGGAATGCTCAATATTAACAAATACTATTATGAAGGGTAGGATAAAGAAGTCAATAGTACATGATCTTAAACTTTTTAGAGGAGTGTGATCCATCACCTACTGGTGGCATAGGTGTACTCAGGGCAAAAATAAAAATTAGAGTTTCGGGGTATGATCTAAGGTACTTCAATGCTTCTTGATTAAGGTGACTTTGAGAACTTTTACCATGGCCAACTTCTCTCAAGAATGGGCATTGAGGAGAAAACAAAAGGAAAAATAGAATTAAGCATTTGTTTCACTTTTGCATAAGAGATGAGAAGATAATATGTAGGCATTAAGCCTTCGTTTTTAAGAACACTCAACTCTCTTTGTTGGTTACCAATGGTGTCTCGCAAGTCCCTTATTTATTTTTTTTGTATATAAATTTTTTGATAGAGAAGCACCCCTTAGCAATCCCTAAGAAAGAAGACAGAAAGAACCCCTGAGTAATAAAAATCCATCCATTTCAGATCATTTGGTCACACCGCATAAAAATGCTCCTCAAAAGTAATCAAATTTTTTTAAAATTTTGTACATTTTATACCATTTATCCCACAATTCATAACAGTATTTATTCTTAAAGAGAACAACCCACATATAAAGGGTCCACGATATTGAATTTGAACAAACGCAAGATAAGCAGAGAGATTAAGCATTTTAGCATAAAATGTCACCGAAAAGGGCACACTCCCCCACACTTAAATTGAACAATGTCCTCATCGTTCACCAGAAAAACAAGGGAAGGCTTCAGAAGGCCTTTTCGGTAAGTAGATAAAATAGAGAGAACACGAAGCTCATGAATATCATTTAAGCACATAAACTCTCCTCTGCATATTTATTTAAATAAAAGCATAATTAAAGAAACTGGTACTTCCCTGAGATTATTTTGCTTGCGTTAAAAGAGTTCCCCCACACTTGAACTTCAACCTCAAGTAGCGTAGCTTGGTTGCGGTGTAGTCATGAAATTGTACCTGCATAAGACACTAGAAGCAACCATACTATAAACGGGGTTAAAGTTAGCAAAAACAAAATTTAAAGGGAACCTGAAAATTAAAACAGCATAAAAAGCATATAAAAGATAAGTTCGTCCGGGTTGCCTCCCGGAAAGCTGCCCTTCTTTAACGTCTTGGTTAGACGCTTTGTCGTTAGATCGATCATGGGGGGTGGTTATGAGGAGGAGATCCAAAGCATGACTCGATGGTATTTTTGAGTGTCCACCTGGATGCATGTTTCTTTTCTTATCCCGCTCTTCATCCGGGATTGGTGGTGGTATCTCTGTAATAGACATGCCGTCTGGAAGGGTGATAAACAGAAGTGGGGATGATGATGATTGAGTATCCCTTACGAACTTGAGATCTTTGGATTTGCTATCTGGAGATCTTCCTGATGCAAACTCCAGCTTTTCGTTATAAGCCTGAAGGGTGATTTTCCCCTGGGCTACCCAAATGTGCACATCGGCTGTGGCAAGGAAGGGTCGTCCAAGGATGAGAGGTGTAGTGGAATTCTCTTCGATGTCTAGAATGACAAAATCGCATGGGAAGTATAAGTGTTCCACTTTGATGATAATATCCTCCACCACTCCGCTTGGGTAAGCTACTGAACCATCCGCCAGTTGAAGGGTCATCTTAGTCTTTTTCATTTCTCCAATTCCTAGCTTTTGAAAGTGGAGAGGGGCATCAAATTTATGGAGGCACCCAGATCGCATAGGGAGTATGGAAATGAGGTGCTACCAATTGTGACTGGAATGGTGAAGCTACCCGGATCATTGCATTTTGACGGTAGTGGTTGTTGCAGAATAGCTGAGCAAGCTACACATTAGAGGTACCGTACCGACTTCGGCCAATTTATTTGTTGGATATAAGGTGTTTGAGGAATTTGGCGTAGTTTGGCATTTTGGCAATGAGGTCTACAAACTGTATGTGACGTTTAGCTGCTTCAACATTGCCAGAAACTTACCATATTCATTATCCAATTTCTGCTTCTGGAGTCGGTGAGGAAATGGTATAGGCGGTTCTGGTGAAGATGGTTTTGAAGCTGGTGGAAATGTGAGGACGCTTGGAGATGTCTTTTCTGTGGGAACCTCAACTTTTTCTTCACTATCCTCTTTGGATTCTTCTGATCTTTGCGGGATGTGAATCTCGTCGGTTTTCTTACCGCTTCTCAAGGTTATTGCCTTAACCTCTTCTTCTTCTTCTTCAAAGTCGAGCTTTTCATTTTCATAACCAGCCACCAAGTGCTCAAGGTAGGTATTCTCAGATTGAATGCGATTTTTATAGACTTTGGCGGTGCTTTCAAGTTCAGCTACATTCCTTTGGAAGTTTCGATCGCTACAACCCACTCTTGGAGGGAAGGGTGTAGTTCTGGAACTTTAGCTGTTTCAGTCGCCTCCGTCTTTTCTTCATCGTGCTCCTTCACATAGATGCATTTGGCTTGCTCTCTTGGATTTGGTTCATTTTGGCTGGGGAGAGCCCCTGGTGGTCTTCGAGCAAGATGTTCTGCAAGTTGATTGAATTTACCTTCGATTTTCTGGTTGAAGGCTTCTTGTGCAGAGAGCTGGTTCTGAGTTATGGACATGAATCCTTTCATCAACTCTTTAAGTTCTGCATTTGGATCAACAGAGGATGAAGATGGTTGTTGTTGTTGCTGTTGTTGGAAACCTGGAGGGGCACCTAGTGCTCTATAACCCATATTAGAGTTTGGTTGGGGTCGGTTTCCCTGATAGGTATTGGAATTGTTGTTCTGCCCTCCTTGGTTCTGATCATTATTTTTCCATGAGAAATTCGGGTGATTTCTCCATGGATAGTTGTTGTTGATGTTATTGTTGTAGGAATTACCGGGGCGGTTTCCTATGAATTGTACTTCCTTACTGGCCTTTGCCTTCGCATTGATGAGTTTCATGAGGACCGGCGCATATGACACATCCTCTGTGTGGTGGAGCTGGTGGTGAACTTGTAGATGGAGAAGCTATCTTTGTTTTTACGATTTCGTTTTTGTGATGTTGTTAGTTTTTCCACCATTCTTTGCAAGGGGACGAGATCTGAGCTGATAAATGATCCGTAGGCTCAAAGTGGAGTAGGCCTGCTGCTCGTGGTGTTCTTTTTGGATCTCGTCCACTGTCTTGTATTGCTCGTCATGGTTTCGAGAAGGTCCATTCCTTCTTTAGGAGATTTCATCATGAAACTTCCTCCTGCAGAGGAATTGACGAGTAGTCGGTTTCCCATCATCCAGACCGTTGAAGAATGACAGGCAGAGGGATTGATCGTCAAGACCATGGTGGGAACATTTCATTAGCATCCTTGAATCTGTCCCATGCGTCGTATAACGTTTCTCCTGGCTCCTGACAGAAAGTGTTGATCTCACCGATCAATTGCCTTGTTCTACTGATTGGGTAGTATTTGGCAAGGAATTTTTGGGCCATTTGCAGCCATGTGGTGATTGATCGGGAGGGAAGGCTTCGATACCACCTGTTTGCTGAATCCGACAACGAGTGAGGAAATAGTTGTAGACGGATTCTTTCTTTGACATTGCCGGTCTGACCAAAGGAATTACAGAAGTCTAGGATGAGACTCAGATGATTTGGGCTTCATCTGGGTTCGCTCCACTAAACTGCCTAGATCCCGGACGGCGGTGATGTAGTGGGTTTTGAAAACCCATTGTCCGGCTTCTTGTGGTGTTAGTTCAGGGAGAACTATGGCTGATGCTCTTCCTTCGGTATTAGGTTGGTGGTAGTCAGAGAGAGCACGGTGTTCTGGTTGATTTGCATGGTCAATTTCATTTATAACTTCGTTACCGGCCATGGCTTGATTTCTCAGGTTTCTTTGTGCTTGTAATAAAGTGCGCTCGGGTTCGGGCTCGGACTGATTGGTGGAGAGCCTTGGGTTCGAGTATTTGGCATGCACAGAAGATAACTTGTGGTTTGTGAGAAACTGCAAAATTAATTAGTATAGAGATAAAGAAAAGCAAATATATTGGTTAGGCTGATAAACGTTAGTTAAACAACACTGTATATATTTTTTTTTGTGTTTTTTTTAACAAGAGTAAATGACAGAATATTAAATGACAAGGGAAAGAAATGACAGAAAATTAAAGTTAGGAGTTAGTATACTGGAAATTATAAGTTAGTAGTTAGTATACAGAAATTTGAAGGACAATGGAAATGAAATGTTAAGGACAATGGAAATGAAATGTTAAGGACAATGGAAATTAATGTTAAGGACAATGAAAATGAAATGTTAAGGACAATGGAAATGAATGTTAAGGACAATGGAAATAGATGACAAGAAAATTTAAGTTAGTAGTTAGGGACAATGGAAAAAGAAATGAAAGGAAAGAAATGACACAAAAATAATAACAAATATTAAGATGTCCGAAGTTAGATGTCCAAGTCAGATGTCCAAGTCAGATGTCCAATTCAGATGTCCGAGATTAACAATTTAATAGTATTAACAGATTATTATAATATAGCGAGTGAACTACCGGAAACTAGGGAATTGATGGAATCAATCTCCCCGGCAACGACGCCAATTTGCAGAAGGTTATTTTCTGAGTGGTTAAACTGGTGTAAAATTAAAAGAAAAGAAATTAAAACTCAAAATAAACGTCGGGCTGCAAACAAATCCCGATCGTAGTAGTAAAACAAGTGTCGTATCCACAGGGAGAATGTTCAATTATCCTAGTCTTGGTAGTTACTTAAAAACTGTAAAAAAAAAGGGTTTAGCCGGAGGCAAGCTTGATTTGTTGTTTGATCAGTGCAAATATAATAAAAACAATAAATAGGTGAATTAATTGATGTGAATGGAAAAATGTATCCTAGGATAGCGGGGGAACTTCCTAAATTACTTAAACATATTTATAACCTTGTCTCAATTATTTATTGCCTATTAGAGTTAATAATTGTCGGTTACGAACTCTTAATAAAAGCCTTAGTATTTTCCTGCTCAATCCGGAGTGTAAATACTAAGATTAATTCCTTGGTGGTACTTAGAGTATCTCAAATCATGTGTTGATAGTTACCAAATAAATGCAGTCGTTTGTCGCGCAAAGCATTTATCAATATTAGTTGAAAGGAATTAAAACAAGTTAACAAGTGAGACAGGTGATAAATATTGTTTACGTAATATTAGAAATCAAACCCCCATCCTAGGATACAAAAGAAAATTACTCAGACATTAACGGAGATAAGAAGATAGCACAGACAGATTTTGACATTATTTCAGAGGAAGAACTGGTCTGCTCTCGCTCTCGCTGCTGCTCTTCTATTTCTTTTGTTACTGCGTGAGTGTGGAATGATGTGGTGTTACGGGAGGAAATATAAGTGGAAGCGAATGGATGAGTGTGGTGAAAATATTCTTCAGACTCCCGTCGAGCGTGTTGTATTTTGGTGTTGAAGGGGCGAGTTTTATATAGAGGCAGAGGAGAAGAAGGTCCGTACGATTTTGATTGCCGGTTGATTGCTCTCATTGATTGCAGGGGACAGAAATGAAACGCGTGAGAGAATTATGGTAGGCGCTGCGGCGGAGTAGATGGATATGGCAGAAGCGAAGTTGCAGACACTCGGGGGAAGGCAAGTTGCAGACGAAGACGAGCGAAGAAAACTGTCGCGCTTGTGTAAATATACACGCGTCCGCGTGTGCGTCCGCCTAAAACTCATGCGGACGTGACTGAGCCGTCCGCCGGCCACTTGTGTCGTCCGCTTCCCGTGTCCGCCTGAAATCCACGCGGACGTGACTGAGCCGTCCGCCTTCCGTACCGCCCAATATGTTGGCGGTTGTGACTTGGTGGTGTCCGCCTCTACTTTAGGCGGTTGCCTTAGGCGGTTGTAAGTAGACCGTGACCTATTTTCCTTCAAACTTTGACCGGCTCTAGATTCTTCGTTTGGACCCCGTTTTCCGAGCCGTTTGCGTCTATGCGTTCGTCTCTTCATGTACTTTGCTCCTAGCTTGGCTTTTCCTCATGTTTAAACCAATAAATTTGTGAGATAATCAATAAAACATAAACTAGAGGAAAAACATACGATAAGTGAGAAATGAGCAGAAAAGTGCTGATGATATATGAAATACACCTATAAAACATGCTCATTTAGACACTTATCAACCCGTGCTCACGCCCTTCATTTAGTCGCGTCTGGATCTACGTCCGGATCCGGACTGACCCTCAGCAGCGCGTCCGGATCGACGTCTGACCCCAGATATCCGGATGTGACACAAACAAGAGTGGAAACTGCAGAATCGGTGACGGCTTCTAAAATCAGTTTTTCTAGCTGAAATCCCTCTATCCTTATGTTGTTTAAATTGAGCATTGTTTTTATGTCTATGGTTGATGGTAGGCACTTTTAATTTTTGGTTTACTATGTATCTCTAGATTCATTATTTCTGACCTTTGTGATTTTCTGCAGTACAATAGAATGAAGTTCTTTTCCCTTATGAATTCCTAAACTTTTTAATCTGATCAATTATTGAGTTATCAGTTTGTTAGCTTATAAGTGAGAACTGCGGCTATCAATATTACAGGGAAAGAACCAGTTAGTATAGAGATGGTACTTCCTCTAAACCACTAGCTGACCATTAATCTAGACTATGCTTAAAGCAATAGTAAACAGTGGATTCATACGAGAGTTAGGATTCAGTCTTTGCTAATTAGAATTCGTTGAGCGGGAGACCGAATACAAGTTGTCCTTATTCTAGGGTTTGTTATTCAGAATACTATAGAAATCACACTAGGGAAAAATTGTAGATCTAGAGAGAAGTAGTAAACCGAATTTCCTTTATCAATCAAATTCAGACCATTATTTACCTGTTTTTATTTCTTATCGAACTCTTTACAAGCATTCACCATCACATACAAAAACCCCCAATTTCCTGTTATTTTTACATTATTCTAGTTTTGTGTGTAAGTAGAATTAAACTAGACACAGCCTCCTTTGGTTCGATACTCAGGGAATACTCCGTGATTTAAACTTGCTATAATCGACCGGTACTCTTGCCGTTAGGTAAACCCCCAACAACATTTGCCGTTAGGTTAAAACCCCAACAGCTAGCGCAGCAAAGCAAGAAAACTAACAAAACTCTCCCTAAGAACGTTCACATGACTATTCTCGGAGGTAGGGCCCTGACCCCCAACGAAAGAAAAAGACACGCCCACGAGGTCCACCAGGAACTTCCAGACAAGAGGTCGCTAAGCATCAAAAGCTCCCCCACTACTTCACCGAGGACAATGAGGACGGAGTACTATACCCACATAGTGACCCGCTTGTCATAAGGGCTCAGGTGAATGATCGGATGATGGAAGGGATCTTGGTTGACAGCGGAGCAGGGGCAAATGTCATTTATGCAGAGGTGGTGAAAAAACTTGAGATACCCGAAGACAAGATCGAACCCTACTCAGCCGTGTTGGGTGGGTTTTGAAGGAGGAATCTCAGCTAAATCTACGGGGAGCATCGACTTCACCATTCCCTAGGGCAGGGGGATAAGAGGCGCACAGAAAAGCTGACGGCCTTCATTCTTCCGGACTCGCCGGTACAACATGTACCTTGGGCGGCCAGGGATAAACGCTTTCAGATCCATATGTAGCACCCACCACCTGAAGATGAAATACCTGACTAGATCCGGAAAACTCGTTACAGTAAGAGAAAGCCAGAAAGTAGCACGGTTATGTGAGGTGCAATCATGGAAGACCTTCCAGGAGATGGACAGTCAAGACCGTGGGTCTGAGAAGGAGTTTGAAGGAAGACTGTAACACCCCAACCGTTAATCTTGTCATTACCTCTTAAACTGTCACTAAATGCTCTTACTCACGCAGTGGAACTCTAATTACAACGAGGGGTGAAACAACGCTGTTAGCCACCCATATAGCTAACCAGTCCTATCTTACATTTGTAACGGTCTGATGAACTGGAACAACCGAGTACACAATACAAATACAATACTCAATTCACTTCCTTGTTATACCGAGTCTACAATATACGGATGTCGATAACATATTCGGTCTTACACCTCATTCAAGTACATAAGTAATAAAGACTAATTACCCATGCTAACCACCGACCCCGTCCTACTCTCCAACGGTATCATCTTCGTGTACCTGCGAATAAAAACGATGCCCCTAGGGGCTCAGCTTAAAGCTGCATATGAATTCACATATACCGCGTGCTAACCGCGGTACGCCGGCTACTTTGGGTCGGATATACATGGAGATTCATTTTAATTCAATCAACATGCATATAGTAATACATATAATGTACACTTAACACAAGGATTCGACATTCAATCATGGGATACAATCCCTAACTAACATACAAGGTTGTTAGTTGTATCATTTTCTCCTAGGCCTTGAGGTTTATACCTCACTATGCCTTGGTTACTCATTCAATAACTCACCCCTCTCTCGGGTTACTTATTCTTATTCACACCCATTCTCTTGGGCTACTCATTCTATTCTCTCTCATTCTCTCGGGTACTTATACTCATTATCTCACCCATACACTTGGGTTATTTATACTCATTATCTCACCCACACTCTGGGTTATTCATACTCATTAACTCACCCACACTCTTGGGTTATTTATACTCATTAACTCACCAACACTCTTGGGTTATTTATACTCAAGCTCTTGTAGATTCTCGAGACACTACAGGTCTCCTACGTCACGCTTGTTACTCTTATTGCATACTTAAGCCAAAACTCATGCTCTCGAGCATAGTCTTACTTCCCCGGTTTCGACCCTACTCTAGGTCTAGCATGGTGGGAAGGTTCAACTAGCTCTTGGAACTCTCTCTTAGTTCCTATCTCTTTTTACATAGGTCTGACTCTCTTGGACTACTCACATTCCCATACACTCCTCTCTCGGAGTTATAATAATATATTGTGTTTTTAGTCTAGAAGCATCACTCTCGACATTTCTAATGACTTTGGGAACATTACTCAAGTTCGGTTGATCTTAGGTTTTAAGAGTTACCCATACATTTCATTTACTCATACTTTCGGTTATTTTCTTATACCGGTTAAATTCTCATATAGGAGGTGACCATGTCTCAAGGGAGTTAAATGGTCCCTTAGGTCTCTTTTACCTTTCTTATAAGTTCACATCTTTGAACTAACTTCAATCCTCACTACGAGGTTCATTTATCTCTCCACTCTTATTTATTTCGTGGATTGTTTCAATATGGTTTCTAACCGTTATCGGGTATTTACTCAACCCGTACATCTCCTCACATTCTAGGGAGTTCATATTTTGCGTTATCGTTATACTTTAATCGATAGCTTGTGTGTGTTTATAAATTCCTATTGTTTATAAGACTACCCGATCTCCGGGTTTCTAGTCAAACGATACTCACTATGAGTCGGTCTATACCCTATGTTAGACCACACCGGCATACAAGTATGTTAGCTCATACAACATACAACAAGACATTAAATCAAACAATGGATTATTTTCATGCTTTAATCTTGATTAAGCCGACACACAAACACACAAATCAGAGTAGCTCGGTTAGCATCGGGGCATGAGAAATCATACCTTTCACCGGGGTTTTTTACTTTTACTGTGTCATCTCACCATGCTCGGGTCACGCACGATTCTCTGATAATGTTTCAAACATTATTATTAATACTACCCACTTTTTGGCTACAACCACATGTAGCTATAGATAGCTACATACATGTACATTTGGTCATTGAAAGCTGTACATTTGATCATTCAAAACTGTACCTTTGTATATGTCATGTATACGGTGAATTGTGATATTTCTGAATTTGTACAAATGTACATACTAACTTTATAAACTGTACAACAAACTTAAAAACATGTACATTTACTCTATACAAACTGTACCATGAAAAATGTAGCCAAAGATGGCTACATATAGTTGTAGCTATGATAAGTGTCTAAATGAGCATGTTATTTAGGTGTATTTCATGTATAATATTAGCACTTTTCTTGCTCATTTCTCCACTTCGGTTAGTTTTCCTCTAGTTTATGTTTTATTGTTTATCTCACAAATTATTGGTTTAACATGAGGAAAACCAAGCCGGGAGTGAAGTAGACAAAGAGACGAACGCGTAGACGCAAACGGCTCAGAAACAGAGTCCAAACGAAGAATCTAGAGCCGGTCAAAGTTTGAAGGAAAACAGGCCACGGTCAATGGACTGCAACCGCCATTAAGTGGCGGTCCTCTCAGCCGCAACCGCCTATTAAGTGGCGGTCCTCTCAGGTGCAACCGCCTGGCGGTCCTCTCAGCTGCAACCGCCTATTAAGTGGCGGACCACTCACACATAACCGCCATATGGGGCGGTCAACAATAGGAAACCGCCTCTTAAGAGCGGTACAGACTAAAATCAACGCCGGGCTAGTTTCTTCTTCGCGCAGTCGTCGTCTTCAACTTGAATCATCTTATCTATCTACTCCGATGCCTACCTTAAATCGCTCCTCCAATTTGCCTCCTGTCCCCTGCAATTAATGCTTCAATCAATGAAGCAATCAATGAAGCAAATATCTACGGAAGACTACCTCTTAATTTCTTCTATAAATACCCATTCCCTACAGCCTTGTACGAGTGCACGGAGAAAACCTGAAAATCACTCACACTCACCTCATCTCATTCTCTTCCAGTAAATCGCTCCCGTATACCATTTCACTCCATTAATTCTCTAATTCACCCACTTCACTTATAATAGCCTACGTACATGTTTCACTCTTCGACCTCTCCATTTCTCCATTCACTAATCACGTCTCCGTGCTGTTATTACGTCCAACCTCTGTCAGATTTATTACCAGTTAATATGTCTGGCTAAGGAGGATTTGCTCCGGGCAAGGTTTTTAATTATGGTTTGTTTAATTATGTAATCAATATTTCTACCGGTTTTATAAATACAGTTTGTTACGTTTAAAGGATTTCTCTCACCATTTTAATAAATTACATGTATTTATTAAAATGCTTTCCTAAGTCTATTTTGATCAGACCAGGTGATAAATAGACAGGTTATTTAAGCCGTAAATCTGGAGAAAACTTATTATGATTTAATAAGTTAGTATTTACAGATGCAATTGTAATTCCTCGAATTTAACGTCCGTTTACATAGTATTGCTCGAACCTTGATTAGACCGAGCATTTTCTGGTAAATGAGTTCTTAAGGGTCTATGACTTAGTCCTTAGGATAATACAGGAATTTTGCCAAACTAATTTATTAAACCGGTAGAGATAGCATAATTAATCAGATTATATAAAACCTGAACCCGGAGTTCCATTTAATTCATCTGCACTCAGTAATTTAATCTGCTCTTTTAATTCTCTAAAACAAGTCAATTAACTTCCCCCCTTTTGTGACAAGCTTAGGAACTGTTTAACTCGCTTTAAGTCCCACGGTTTGACCCCGCCCGCTTCTGTCTTCTATACTACTACGACCGGGTTTTAATTTGCAGCCCGACGGATATTTTTGAGTATTAATTTCTCTTTTAATAACTACACCTCTTCTAATCACTCACGATAAATCCACTCTGCAAAATGGCGCCGTTGCCGGGGACTTGATTTAATCTAGTCCCTAAGCCCCGGTTAATTCATCTGTTATATTATAATAATCTGTTAATTTATAAAAAAAAATTAAAATTCAAAAAAAACTGTTGATCCAATTTCGGACATATAACCTCGGACATCTGACTTGGACATTGGACATCTAACTTCTGATCTGACTTGGACATCTGACTACTAACTTGTTAATATTATTGTCATTTATTTCTGTCATTTCGTTCCATTGTCATTTCGTTCCATTGTCATTTCGTTCCATTGTCTCTAACTACTAACTTAAAATTTCCAGTCATTTCTTTCCATTGTATACTAATTACTAACTTTAAATTTTTGTCTACTAATTCCTAACATTTTTATTATTCTAACGTATAACCATTCTTTTCTCTGTTTTGAGTGGTGTATGCCTTTCACCAGGTCACAGAGCCTCCCAGAGAATATTAATCACACGGTTGGTTACATCCCAGAAATCGAGAGAACCTTTCTGCGCAATCTCAGGCAGAGACGAACTCAACGAAATACCACCACAGTGATAGATTCTGACCCGGAAGCTAACATGGCAGCTACACCAGCAACGGTTCGAAATATCAACAGGCCGTCTAACCAAGGACAGCAGCCTGCTATCATCCTTCCTCACCTCAGCCCATCTGAATACGATGAGTGGCAGAAGCTGAAGCCATATCATCAGATTCGATGTGTAAGGAGTTAGGCATGTTTGATGGCACCAGTCCAGACGAAGCCCTGTTGCATGTTACAAAATTCTTACAACATGCCAATAGCCTTACTGCAACCGACGCAGTACTTCAAATGCAAGATTGTCGTTATTCCCACACAGCCTGACGGGAAACGCGAGCAAGTGGTATCATAGCCTAACACCGAGTACCATTGGTACCTGGGACGACATGGCCACCAAGTTCTACGACAAATTCCTACCTCCGAGCCGAACTTTGGAGATGATTGCTGAAATTTATAATTTCAAGCAACCAGGGTCGGAGAATATTTGTGAAACTTGGGACCGTTTCAAAGGTCTACTACTCACTTGTCCTCACCACGGTCTGACGAAGGAACAAGTATCACAATTGTTTTACAAGGGCTTGATCGGTCCGTGCAGAACAATGGTGTTATCTTCGTTAGGGGCTGACGTTCTGAAAAAGCCGGGAGCACAATTTCTGAACAGCATGGAGTCTCTCTGTGAGGAAATTAGAGACTGGGCCTCCGGTGGATCAAGGAAGCGCTACTCCAGGATTAATATCATGTTGGGGGAAGTGATAACAAGTTCGATCAATTAATGAAAAGCCATGAGCAACTCATGGAAGCAATGCTCAGCAAGCAACAAAAGTGAGCACTCTACAGAAAGTGGTCGAACAGATGAGGCTATGAATTCCTTCCCTCAGCAAGCTAAGTCGATGATTTCCCGACCACCTACTACCCCTCCAGGCTATGCTCCTCATCTCAACCCACTCCAACAATTTCTTGTACACAATGTTGCGGGCCTCATGACTACGATCAATGCCCCCAACTACAAGAAATGAAAGCAGCGGAGGAGGCAAATTACATCACCAACAACTCAGGATACAGACAACCATGGCAACGTAACATGCAATCCAACCTTAGCTACTCAAACACCGGAATATCCAAAACCCACATACCCTACAAACATCCCAAAATTACAGACCTCAGTCCAATTTCCAAGGAGGCCAAAGGCAATATCAACAACAGCCTTATGGCAATGAAGCTTCATCGAGCCGACCAGCTCCACCTCCTTCGAATCCTGAGTCTGAATGTCTCAAATGCAAGAGATGTTTAAGGCGATGATGGGTAAATCACGAGATACGCAAGAAGAGGTCGCAGCTCTGCGCAAAGACCAAAAAGCCTTGCAATCTCAGATCCAACAGTTACTCACTCAACAAAGACCACCTGGTCAATTCCCTTCACAGACTAATCCCAATCCAAAGGAACAAGCAAATTCAGTCCTTATAGACGATGGCACATCACAATCAACAAACTTGTGTGCAGTTTCTTTAAGGAGTGGAAGGGGACTTGCCACCAGCAAAGGAAAAGAAAAAGAAATCTTGAAGATTCCTACATCAATGTTGATGAAACCACCAAACCAACTTCACCTCCCTCAGAATTCAAATTCCTACTCCTGTTACTCCACCTCCATCTCGAATTACCATCGACATCCCAACCTCCACTCATAAAAACAATGAACTCCCATTTCCAACAGAATGAAAAGAAACATCTTGATGAGCAATTCTCCAAGTTCTTGAGTATTTTCAAGAAACTGACCCTCGACATACCTCTGATCGATGCTTTGCAAGAGATGCCTAACTACGCAAAGTTCCTAAAGGATCTCTTGACAAAGAAGAAAAAGAACCTAGAAAAGAGACAGTGCACCTGACAGAGGAGTGCTCTGCAGCCCTTCTTCGAGCACTTCCCCCCAAACAAACAGATCTGGGAAATCCTGTGATCCCGTGCTTTATAGGTGGGGTGGATTGTGGAAGTGGTCTATGCGACCTAGGAGCCAGCATTAATATCATGCCATACGCCACCCTCTTGAAAGTTAAAGGAGGAGAAATGCAACCGGTTCCTTTTAAACTCCAACTAGCAGACAGATCAGAGATCAACCCATGGGCATAGTCCGAGATTTGTAGTTGGAGTGTCTCGCTTCATCTTTCCAGCTGATTTCGTCATTCTAGAAATGGATGACGATGTTGAGGTTCCCCTGATTCTAGGTCGACCGTTTCTGAGTACCGCCAAAGCCATCATTGACGTCCATGATGGAAAAATTACTCTTCGGTACGAAGATGAGACGATTGAATTCGACATGCAGAAAATGATGAAGAAAAGCTCAAACTTTTCTCCTCATGCTAAGACGGTGGGATTCACAGATGACGAGGAGGAGGAAGGCGATTTTGCTACAGAGGAGGACACGTATTTTCCATCTTCCATCCAGGAAGCTGAAACTGAACCGCTAGAGCGAGTATTATTTACTTCTCTAGAAGAAAAGATGGAGGATCCAGAAGTTAACGCCATGCTGGCGTACGTAGAAAAAGAAGGGCTGGTTATCAATCGTTCCGGCCACCAATCAAAGAACTCGACAGAAAACCTCAAAATCAATTCCTTCAGTGGAACAACCACCTGAACTCGAGCTTAAGAAATACCCTCTAACCTCAAGTATGCTTCCTAGCTGAAAATGACCATTTGCCTGTCATTATTTCCTCTTCTCTGAATTCCGGAGGAAATGAAGTTACTTGAGGTGTTGAAGAAGCATAAGACAGCAATCGGGTGGACTATCGCTGATATCAAAGGAATTGATCCCTCCTATTGCACGCACCATATTTACATGGAGGAAAACTTCAAGCCTATCCGACAACCTCAACGCCGGCTAAACCCTAACCTCAAGGAGGTAGTTCGAAAGGAGGTTCTGAAACTCCTTGACGCAGACATCATCTATCCAATTTCTGACAGTCCATGGGTCAGTCCTGTTCAAGTTGTCCCTAAGAAGGGGGGCATCGAAGCTGTTATTAATGAAAAGGGAGAGACTATCCCTCAAAGGAAGATCACAGGATGGCACATGTGTATTGATTATCGGCGTTTGAACTTGGCAACCAGGAAGGATCATTTCCCTCTCCCCTTCATCGACCAGATGTTGGAACGACTTGCAGGGCAAGAGTACTACTGTTTTCTAGATGGGTTCTCGGGTTATTTTCAAATACCAATCGCACCTGAGGACCAGGACAAGACAACCTTCACTTGTCCTTACGGTACCTTTGCATACCGACGAATGCCTTTCGGTCTATGCAACGCCCCTGCTACCTTCCAGAGATGTATGCAAGCAATATTTGCTGACTTCATCGAGCAGAGCATAGAAGTCTTTATGGACGACTTCTCAGTCTACGGCTCTAGTTTCGACAAATGCTTGGCACAACTAGATTTGATCCTCAGACGGTGTGAGGATACTAATCTCGTTTTAAACTGGGAGAAGTGTCATTTTATGGTCAAGGACGGGATCATCCTTGGACATAAAATATCAGTAAAAGGGATAGAGGTGGATAAAGCCAAGGTAGAGGTTATCGAGAATTACCAGCACCAACTACTGTTAAAGACATCCGAGCATTTTCTAGGGCACGCAGGATTCTATCGGCGGTTTATACAGGACTTCTCCAAATCAGTAAGCCATTGACCGACCTGCTACAAAAAGATGTCCCGTTTCATTTCAACGACAAGTGTTCAGCTGCCTTCAAAGCCATAACACAAAAATTGGTGTCAGCACCTGTGGTCATACCACCTGATTGGTCTCTTCCTTTTGAGATCATGTGTGACGCAAGTGACTATGCCGTGGGGGCAGCTCTATGCCAAAAGAAAGAGAAAATCTTGAGAGTGATCGCTTATGCTAGCAGAACACTGAACGACGCGCAGAAAAACTATACGACCACCGAAAAAGAACTTTTGGCTATAGTTTTCTCCCTCGATAAGTTCAGATCTTACTTATGGGGCAGCAAAGTCATCATGCACACAGACCACTCCGCTCTCAAATACTTATTTACAAAACAAGAAGCCAAGCCTCGTCTATTGCGCTGGATTCTTCTACTTCAAGAGTTTGACATCGAAGTCAAAGATAAGAGCAGGAAACTGAATGTCGTCGCTGACCATCTCTCTAGGTTGGTGACCCCTACAGATAGTGTGCCCATCAACGAATTCTTCCCCGACGAGACTATCTTCTCCATCACCAAGTACAGGAGCCATGGTACGCAGACCTGGCCAATTATTTAGTCTCAGGAACAGTACCCTATGATCTATCCTACTCCCAGAAGAAGAAATTTCTTTCTGACTCAAGGCATTATTTCTGGGAGGACCCGTACTTGTTCCGAGTTAGTGCTGATGGGTTGATTCGACGATGTCTCCCGGAAGAAGAGGTTTCGAGCGTCATTCACTTTTGTCATTCTCGGGAAGCCGGAGGTCACCATGGACCCACGAGGACCGCTGCTAAGATCCTGGCCTCAGGTTTTTATTGGCCAACCCTTCATAAAGATGTGTACCAATTCTGCAGACAATGTGATAATTGTCAGAAAATGGGTAACATATCCAGGAGACATGAGATGCCACAACAAGGGATACTAGAAGTAGAGCTCTTTGATTGTTGGGGCATTGATTTCATGGGACCATTCCCTTCCTCGCAGGGCCACGAATATGTTCTAGTGGCAGTTGATTATGTGTCAAAGTGGGTGGAGGCTATACCCTGTCATCATGCCGATGCAAAGACAGTAACTAGGTTCCTCAAAAAGCACATCTTTACCCGTTTCGGCGTGCCCATTATTATTAGTGATGGAGGAACCACTTCTGCAACCGTTTATTCGAAGCACTTATGGTCAAATATGGGGTACGTCACAAGGTAGCTTTACCTTATCACCCCCAGACAAACGGTCAAGCAGAAGTTTCCAACCGAGAGTTAAAATGGATCCTTCAGAAGACGGTTAACTCATCGAGAAAGGATTGGGCACTTAAACTGGATGATGCGCTTTGGGCTTACCGCACTGCATTCAAGACTCCCATCGGGATGTCTCCTTTTAAGCTGGTCTATGGAAAAGCATGCCACCTTCCTGTAGAATGGAGCATAAAGCGTATTGGGCAATCAAGGCCCTAAACTTTGACATGACTTCTGCAGAGAGAAGAGGAAATTCCAACTTACCGAATTAGAAGAGCTGCGAGATCAGGCTTACAGAATGCTAAGATCTATAAAGAGCGCACCAAAAAGTTCCACGACAGGATGATCCTCGAGAAGGAGTTCGAAATTGGTGATTGGGTTCTCTTATATAACTCGCGATTAAGGATTTTCCCTGGGAAGCTCAAGTCACATTGGGCCGGCCCTTTTCAAATTGTTAGTGTGACCCGGTACGGTGCCTTTGAACTCCAGAACAAACAAGGCGAAACTTTCAAGGTCAACGGGGCACGTCTTAAAGGTATAATTCTCATTCCAATATTTCAACTAACCTATCTGCAACTTATTTTGTCCAAGAACAGCGGGGTAATTTGCCCTCAGAATCTTCTCCAAACTAAAACTTGGTCAAATACGTCTAGCTAGAGACGTTAAACCCGGCAGCTCGGTGGGAGGCAACCCACTATCTATCTTTATCTTTCCTTTAATTTAATATGCTTTTCCTTTTTGTACTATATTTCCCTTTTATTTTGCTATAATAAAATGCAGGCTTCACTTGAGTTCTTCTCGCTGTGTAGAATATTCTTTACAGGTTAAAATTCATGACATTCCACAGCAACACTCAAGTGTGGGGGAGCTCTACACACTCTACGAAATCTGGGGAGTACACTCTTTCCTTTACTAATTGCATGCCCTATTAATTTTATTTCCTCTACGCAATGAGGGCATTGCTTAAAGCTTAAGTGTGGGGGAAGAGCCTTGTCAGGACATTTTATGCTTAAATTGTCAATCTCTCTGCTTATCTTCTGCTTACCTCGCATTTGTTCAAAAATTGAATTATGTACCTTGCTAATGTAGGTTGTTCTCTTTAAAACAAATACTATTATGAATTGTGGGATAAAGGGTACAAATTTTTAAAAAAATTTTACATTTGATTACTTTTGAGGAGCATTTTTATATGCGGTGTGACCAAATAATCTGCAAATGATTGGATTTTATTGCTCAGGGTTTCTTTCTGTCTTCTCTCTTAGGGATTGCTAAGGGGTATTTCTCTGTTAAAAAAAAGAAGAAGTATACAAAAAATAAGGGACTTTAGACACCATTGGTAACCAACAAAAGAGAGTTGAGTGTTCTTGAATACAAAGGCATTATGCCTACATTTTCTCATCCCTCATGCAAAAGTGAAGCAAATGCATAAATCTTTTCTTCCTTTTATTTTCTCCTCAATGCCCATTCTTGAGAGAAGTTGGCCATGGTAAAAGCTCTCGGAGTCGCCTAAAACAAAAAAAAAACATTGAAGTACCTTAGATCATACCCCGAAACTCTATATTTTGTTTTACCCTGAGCACACCTATGCCACCAGCAGATAATTTTTCACACTCCTCAATAAGTTTTAGAGATCATAAACTATTGACTTTTTTATCCTACCCTTCATAATAATATTTGTTAGTATTGAGCATTTCCTACTTGCTTAGGTACATGGTTTTACTTGAGGACAAGCAAAAAGATAAGTGTGGGGGTGTGATAAGTGTCTAAATGAGCATGTTATTTAGGTGTATTTCATGTATAATATTAGCACTTTTCTTGCTCATTTCTCCACTTCGGTTAGTTTTCCTCTAGATTATGTTTTATTGTTTATCTCACAAATTATTGGTTTAACATGAGGAAAACCAAGCCGGGAGTGAAGTAGACAAAGAGACGAACGCGTAGACGCAAACGGCTCAGAAAACAGAGTCCAAACGAAGAATCTAGAGCCGGTCAAAGTTTGAAGGAAAACAGGCCACGGTCAATGGACTGCAACCGCCTATTAAGTGGCGGTCCTCTCAGGCGCAACCGCCTGGCGGTCCTCTCAGCCGCAACCGCCTATTAAGTGGCGGTCCTCTCAGGTGCAACCGCCTGGCGGTCCTCTCAGCTGCAACCGCCTATTAAGTGGCGGACCACTCACACATAACCGCCCATAATGGGGCGGTCAACAATAGGAAACCGCCTCTTAAGAGGCGGTACAGACTAAAATCAACGCCGGGCTAGTTTCTTCTTCTTCGCGCAGTCGTCGTCTTCAACTTGAATCATCTTATCTATCTACTCCGACGCCTACCTTAAATCGCTCCTCCAATTTGCCTCCTGTCCCCTGCAATTAATGCTTCAATCAATGAAGCAATCAATGAAGCAAATATCTACGGAAGACTACCTCTTATTTCTTCTATAAATACCCATTCCCTACACCTTGTACGAGTGCACGGAGAAAACCTGAAAATCACTCACACTCACCTCATCTCATTCTCTTCCAGTAAATCGCTCCCGTATACCATTTCACTCCATTAATTCTCTAATTCACCCACTTCACTTATAATAGCCTACGTACATGTTTCACTCTTCGACCTCTCCATTTCTCCATTCACTAATCACGTCTCCGTGCTGTTATTACGTCCAACCTCTGTCAGATTTATTACCAGTTAATATGTCTGGCTAAGGAGGATTTGCTCCGGGCAAGGTTTTTAATTATGGTTTGTTTATTATGTAATCAATATTTCTACCGGTTTTAATAAATACAGTTTGTTACGTTTAAAGGATTTCTCTCACCATTTTAATAAATTACATGTATTTATTAAAATGCTTTCCTAAGTCTATTTTGATCAGACCAGGTGATAAATAGACAGGTTATTTAAGCCGTAAATCTGGAGAAAACTTATTATGATTTAATAAGTTAGTATTTACAGATGCAATTGTAATTCCTCGAATTTAACGTCCGTTTACATAGTATTGCTCGAACCTTGATTAGACCGAGCATTTTCTGGTAAATGAGTTCTTAAGGGTCTATGACTTAGTCCTTAGGATAATAACAGGAATTTTGCCAAACTAATTTATTAAACCGGTAGAGATAGCATAATTAATCAGATTATATAAAACCTGAACCCGGAGTTCCATTTAATTCATCTGCACTCAGTAATTTAATCTGCTCTTTTAATTCTCTAAAAACAAGTCAATTAACTTCCCCCCTTTTGTGACAAGCTTAGGAACTGTTTTAACTCGCTTTAAGTCCCACGGTTTGACCCCGGCCGCTTCTGTCTTCTATACTACTACGACCGGGTTTTAATTTGCAGCCCGACGGATATTTTTGAGTATTAATTTCTCTCTTTAATAACTACACCTCTTCTAATCACTCACGATAAATCCACTCTGCAAGCTAAGACTATTATACTCTCGTACTTACCCCGTTATCCCGTTAACTCGGTTTTACTCTTGCTAATTTGAGTTCTTACTTCTCACTCTCTTATAACACTTTCTTACACTTCTTAGGGCCTTTACATGTCACCAAACAAGGCCTTAAGATCTTATAACATCATTAACATTCAAACCCCCATCATTAGAAACCTTTAAAACACTCACGGGGCATTTCTGGGGGTGGTCCGGGACTTGGTCCTTACCTAAAGTCCCGGACCAATTGCAAACTTAACTCTCGGGTGAAAATTACACATGGTCCACATGGTCCGGGACCTTGTCCTGGAGTATAGTCCCGGACCAAAGCAGGATTTGCACTCTCGGCTCTTATTTAGGTGTGGTCCGGGACTTTGTCCAAGGACCAAGTCCCGGACCCTGCTAAAACCTGCTCCAAACTTGATTTTTCAACCCCTATTCAACCCTTAATCCATACTTAATCTTTCCCTAATCTTTCCACAAGTTTCCACATGTTTAATCACCTTTAAACATGCTCTAAACCTCTTCAAATCATGGGTTAACCCCTTACTCAAATTCTTACTCAAAACTCACAAATTTCCATTCTCATTTCAACACCTTTGCACACTTGTGCATTTTCTAACTTCCCTTGGCCATTTGCATTTTGTTCTCACTTCATTTGACCATTCCACCTCTTCTAAGATAATGCCCTTCTAGCACCAAAGTTCTTGCCTCACTCTTAAAGCCTTAAATTCTCATTTTTTTCCAAAACTCCTAAGGCATTTAAATCACCTCTTAATGTAGCACTCAAGTCCATACAATCCTAAACAAATTTTGACAGCACTTGGCAACTTTCTATGCATTCTCACCACATCAAAACAGCTCACAAGTTAGTTCTCCACCCTTGTTTGATTTAGGCATTATCAACTACAACACAACACATTAAATTCCCACCTTGTTCACACATATGTAACAGTTTAGTCTCAAGCTATTTTCCCACACTAAACAACATTGGAACATCCTCATTACTCATTCAAATTGTAGTTTCTTAACTACACTAAAACAAGATCATTAATACAACACTAAAATCTGTTTACAAATCAAATAAAACCAACTCAAGGTGAGCTTTTTACCTTGTTTGTTTTCGGTTTTTCTTTCTCTTCTTCCTCTTTCTCTTGTTCCCTCTTTCTCTTCTTGTTTTCACACCACACAAGTGAGTCTAGATTGCTAGCTACAATCATATTCCATTACACACACAACAAGCCAATTTAATTCAAACTTTCCTCACAAAACTAATATTAAGGAGCTAGTTTTTAGGACTCTAACTTAGATATTACCTTAGAATGTCCAAAAGGAGAGCTTGGCAATCAAATGATGGAATTTACAACACCCCACAAAGGCATGGAGCAATCGGCTGAAATGGAGAAAAATTCCAACGTTGGGAAAAATACCAATTTTGCAAGAACAAGCTAGTAATGGACAAAGCTCTTGCTTATTTTTACCTTAAAGCATCAAGGAGATGAAAGAGAGTCAAAAGCACCCCTTCAAGCTTCAAAAGTCCAAACTGCCATGGAGGTGAAGATGGAGGTTCCAAGCTTTTGAAGGGTGGAAGTCGTAGCCCTTGACGAGAGGAATTCAACGGTGGTGTTTTTGTGTGATTTGGTGAAGAAATGAGCAAGATAATGGAGGAAGAAGGTGGTGGCTGCTTGTTTCTTCTCAAATTGGCAATGGTCAGAGGAAGAAGAAGATATGCAGAGAGGAAGAGGAAAAACGTGGCTGCTAAGGAGAATAGAGGTGAGAGAGCCACTAATATCTTATTTTACTATTCCCCTCTCTACTTTATTTCTTTTGTCCTCTTGTGCCTTAATATAAACTAGTTGTGTGTGTGTGTACAAATTAAAAACCGGCCCCACATATATGTGTGAGCTGGAGCGTTTTTCAGTTTTTGACAGAAAACGCTCGTTATTTTACC
The DNA here is from genome assembly GCA_023374045.1 of Limonium bicolor. Classification (NCBI taxonomy): domain Eukaryota; kingdom Viridiplantae; phylum Streptophyta; class Magnoliopsida; order Caryophyllales; family Plumbaginaceae; genus Limonium; species Limonium bicolor. The sequence continues at coordinate 188,316,982 of CM041776.1, read as the reverse complement.
CGGTTTGGCACAATTCACTAACCGGGCCCGTTTTTTGGATTTTCTCGTTTCTTTCTTTTGATTTAATGGTTATTAAGCCTCCATTAATGCTTAATTATAGTTATATAATCAACTATAATTTTTACGGGTCTATTTGACCACCTAAAGTCACGTTTTTGGGTTTTCTCGAGAAACGTGCTTTAAAACTCCGTTAGTGTTTTAATCCATTATTTGGGTCCATTTTCTTCGGGAATCATTCCCGTATACTAATTAGGCCTAACTAAGTCCTAGGAATCCATCTCGGACCCTAACGAGATCATATATCTCTTATACTCATTTAACGCTCGTTTTAGCGTTTTCGCTTTTCTAGCGTTTCTCTCTTTTCTTTTGGTTTTATTTTCTTTACCAATATTCTCTAGGAACCATTAGGCCATTAATAAACATATTAGAGTAATTAATCACCATTTTTAGATCTGGGGTATTAAAAAGACTCCCTCTCCCCGACGAGACAGCCGAGCGGTATGAGGCTCCCGCTGATCTCCCAAAAGAGGTACCTCTATGAACTGATCCCAACAAATTCTTTAAAATTGGAAATGCCTTTGACAGCGAAGAACAAACCCATCTAACAAGATTCCTGGAAAAAAGAAGGGCCACGTTTGCTTGGAGTACAGAGGAAATGCCCAGAATAGACCCAAGTGTTATCCAGCATAGCCTCCACGTGGACCCAGCGCACCCGGCGATCCGCCAAAGAAAGAGGATAATTGGAGCAGAAAGAGACCGGGCCACTCGGGAAGAAGTCTAGAGGCTGCTACAAGCAGGTTTCATCAAAGAAGTATCATATCTCAGATGGCTGGCGAATGTGGTTATGGTAAGAAAGTCTAACGGAAAATGGAGAATGTGCGTAGACTTCACCGATCTAAACAAAGCGTGCCCCAAATATTTTTATCCATTGCCATCGATAGATCGGCTCGTCGTCTCCACGGCTCAAAGTTCTATCTTAAGTTTCTTGGATGCATTCTCTGGGTATAACCAGATAAAGATGAACGAAGATGACTCCGAAAAAACTTCCTTCATCACGTCAACAGGAACTTTCTGCTATAAAGTAATGTCATTCGGGTTAAAAAATGCCGGTGCAACCTTCCAGAGGATGATTGATAAAGTGTTCCGGGAACAGCTCTCTCAGAACGTAGAGGCCCATGTGGACGACATAGTCGTAAGAAGCCCGTCTATAGAACATCACATGAAAGACTTGGAAGAAACATTCACCACGCTTGACAAGTTTCAGATCAAGCTGAACCCATAGAAATGTGTGTTCGGGGTAACCAAGGGGAAATTCCTTGGTTTCATCGTCGGGCAACGAGGGATAGAGGTAGACCCCGAGAAGAGCCAAGCGGTTCTCAACCTCAATCCTCCAAGAAGCATCAAGGACGTCCAGGCCCTTAATGGAAGACTCACCGCCTTGAGCAGATTCTGTTCAAAGCTACAAGAAAAGACGATCCCATTCTTCAACATATTAAGGAAGAACAATAAGTTCCAGTGGGGGCAAGAATGCAAAGAAGCCTTCGAAAATATCAAAGAATTGCTCCGAGAGCTACCCAAGCTAGGGGTCCCAGCACCCGGCCAGGACCTGTACCTCTACCTGTCCACCTCAGAATGGGCGGTAGCAGCGGTCCTGATAATGGAAGAAGAAAGGAAAGAGATCCCCGCCTACTATACCGGGAAAATCCTGACCCCGGTAGAGAGACGCTACACCAAAAACATTGAAAAATCCTCTTCGCTCTTGTGTTTGCATCCCGGAAACTGCGTCCATAGCTCCAGTCACATTGAGTCTTTGCCCAGAACCACTGGCCAATGAAGCATATACACAAATCCTGAATGCGTCCGGACGCATGGTAAGCTGACAGTCGATCTCACACATATTAAATCCACTTCCTGCCGTGGTACAACGATCAACGCATGCGCTAGCAGACTTTATAACGGAAAACCAGCTTCAATCAAGAAGAAGGAAAGCCGCTCACTCCCTTCATCATCCAGGTGGATGGGGCCCGGTGCAAACAGAGCAGGGGCGGGGATTGTAGTCCAAACACAAGACGGGCGAGACCTCAACTATGCCTTTCGATTGGAGTTCGAAGTAACAAACAATGAAGCGCGAGTACGAAGCCCTCATTCAGGGCCTAGAGGTTTCCATTCCCTAGGCGCAACGGACCTAGAGATATACTCAGATTCCATGCTGGTAACCCAACAGAACGATAACATATATGAGGTAAAAGACGAGAAACTTTGGAATTACTTACTCAAGTTTCAAGAACTCAAGGAAAGTTTCACAAGGTGCGAGCTGAAACACCTCCCCCGAGTGAAGAACATCGAGGCAGACACGCTAGCGAAGCTAGCGAGCATGGCCGAAAGAATCCCAAGCAAAGTATGGTTAGAACCAAACCAATCTAAGCATCGATGAAGCTCAAGTCTTGGCAGCCGAATCCCTCACACCAGGAGAATCATGGATGACCCGATCGTGGAGTACATCCATGAAGGGAAGTTGCCTCTCGGAAGATAAAGAGGCCAGGACCGTAAGAAGACAAGCAGCATGTTCTTTTTCGAAGAAGGGTACCTCTACAAGAGGTCGTTTGCAAGACCCGCCCTCAGGTGCGTCACTAATGAGGAAGGAAGCAAACTTAAAGGGAAGTGCATGAGGGGGTTTGCGGAAACCACCAAGGGGAGAGAGCCATGGCCCATAAGATCATGAGGCTCGGTTACTACTGGCCAAAGATGCAGGACCACTGCAAGGAGTACATCCGGAAGTGCACTAAATGCCTGGAGCACGGCAGCAGGATACATAACCCCCGGCCATGCAAAAGGCCATCCTATCTCCAATACCTTTCGTAATATGGGGACTGGACATCATCGGCCTGTTCCCGGAAGCATCTCCTGGGAGGTTCAAATTCGCATATGTAGCCATTGATTACTTCACAAAGGGGGTTGAAGCAATGCCAACAGTATCCATCACAGCCAAGAGATCACAAGAGTTTGTGTGGAAGCACATTGTGTGTAGGTTCGGATTACCAAGAACAATAATAACTGACAACGGAACGCAGTTCCATTGTGACAGTTTCGGGGAATTTTGTGAACAATGGAAGATAGAGGTAAGGTTCGCGTCGGTGGCGCACCCCCAGGCTAACGGACAGGTCGAAAATGCAAATGGACAGATCATAAAGGCTTCAAAAAGAAGATTGGGAGGAAGAAAAGGAAGTTGGGCAGAACTTCTACACCAGACCCTATGGTCCTACCGAATGACGGAAAAAGGACCGACCGGGGAAACACCTTTTAGATTAACGTATGGCTTGGAAGCAGTTGTCCCAGCCGAAGTCATAATACCATCAATCCGTTGGGAATCCTATGAGGAGCAGCTCAACAGTGAAGGAATAAAAGACGATCTAGACCTCCTACTCGAAGAAACAAGGACCGCTGCGGCAGCACGGATGGTAGAAGACAAAAGGAAAGTGGAAAGATACTTCAACTGTAGGGTCAGGGAGCAAAGCTTCATTCCGGTGAGCTAGTCCTAAGAGAGGTTAAATAGCCCAAAAAACTCGGTCCTCAGTGGGAAGGGCCTAATGTCATCCATCAAAGGGTTGGGCGAGCCTCATATCACCTAAAGAATGTTGAGGGATATGAATTGCCCCATTCCTGGAACATAGAGTGCCTCAAGAAATTGTATGTGTAAAACTCGATGTAATGCTTTGCAAACATCAATAAAGAGGAATTATTTTTTAGAAAATCATGCCTCGAAAGAAAGACTCGGGCTATGTCCCGGCGGCTATAAAAGCCTCAAAAAGAAACACCCGGGCCACGCCCTACAGGATCCAATGCCCTGGAAACCTTGTCATGGGTTGTCATACCCGGTCAAGAACAAAACAAAAAGAAAAACCCACCTCCAGAAACACGAGAGCTCTGGTCGCCTATAATGGGTGAATCACTAGGTGTGGGATGCCACACCGTACCTTGGTCAAAACTCCCACAACTCTTTTCCCCTTTAGGACAAAGAAAAGGAGAGAGGACCACCACAAGTACCATCGCTTGGCGACCGGTCCCCACACTCCTGCGACTCCCGCTCTCTCTTTCTTCAGAACCCGCGATATCGGAAGTTCTGATTTGGGCGATGCAAGACAATAGAGGGATCCCTTGATAATCGAGGGGCAGCAAGCAACCCTGAGAAATCGCCCGGCGGGAGGGACGATGACAAACCAACGGGCGTTCCACCGCTGCGCAAGTTTCTTATACTCGAAGAGTGAGTACCCAGTCTGACTAGCTATGGTCAAACTGCCAGCGTAAACCCTGCTGGTGAAAATTGAACGAATTCCATGGCGAAGAGTGCAATCGTGCCTCAGCACAGAGCGATGAGGCGTGAAGTTGACACACAGCCTTCGGATGGAGCTGGGCAAGTGTGCAGCATCGGCGAATCAAAAAGCCGAGCACGAACGAATGAGGAGGATCGTCATCCCCCGAAGGAAGGAGTCGGCGCACACAATGTAGACACGACCAAAATCGTCGAAAGGGTGCGAGTCAGAAGAGGAAGATAGATTTGGGTCCCAGTGGGGACCTCCACTTTCGTAAGAATGGAATCGAGCCTTCAATGGCGTCAAGTGTAGAAGAGCGAGTCATATTCGAGCTAGAGGAGGCCATTAGAGCCGAGAAAGCGTAAAAGCAGAGTAGGTGGAGAAGACGGAAGAACGGCGGAGAGCAAGGAAAATATGAAAGTTCACGAATCGCAAAAGGCAGAAGGAGAGACAAGGCGTTGTCCTTCCAAAACCCTTAAAAAGCGGTATAATTTCAGAAATATTTTAAATATAAACAAACAAAAAAAAAGCATTTTTGAAGGGAAAAGCGCAGGGATTCTACACATTCCACAGCGATAGCTGGCACGCGCGAGGCGATAGAATTTCTGTGATGGCTCTGCTCCGTACAAAAACAGGCACGAGCGTAGCACGAGCTGTAAGAATTTCCACCCTTTTTCCGACAGAAAAAGGTAGAACTTGTGGGACTGGGAGATAAGGGACAAGAAGGCAAAGCCCGACGCAAAGCAAAAAATTTATTCCCCAAACCAGACCAGAAGCAGCGGGTTCTAAGTTCTACTTTCTTTGTTCGGACGTCAAAAGTAGAACTTGTGGAACAGATGAAGAAAGGAAAATATGTCCAGAAGCCCTGAAAGAAACAAGAGCCCAGTAGAACAAAGGAGAAAAGAAGGGCTCAAAGGCGACCGGGCCAGCTTGACCGGCCGAATAACAAAAAGGAAACACAAGGCAGCGACCGGGCGTTCTTGACTGAGCGCAAAAGACCCCAAACAAAGCACGAGCAGCGACCGGTCGCTTATGACCGGTCGCCAGAGACTCTAGAGCATAACATAGGGGGTGACCAGTTGCCTGTGACCGGTCACTAAAAGTGTCACTACGACCGGTCACAGGCGACCAGTCGCCAGGAATGCGAAATACAATGTAAGCAGTGACCGGTCGCCAGTGACCGGTCACCAAATATGCCAAACATAGTATGGATAACGACCAGTCATCTGTGACTGGTCGATAGGAGAATAGAGCGGGCACAGATAGTGGTCGAAAGTAGGGAAGTTAGGATGAGATATTTATGAGATATTTTGCAGGCCTATCAACATATTTACGTGCCAGTCTGGCACGACGTGATAGGCCAAACAGGCCATAAGAAACACTATAAATAGGGGTTCCCCCCTCAATAAATGGACACGCGATCTGAACTTGAGAATTTTCATTGTTCCATTGCTATTGAGAACCTCTCCCTCTCTTTGAATTCGGTTAACTCGGTAGCAAGGTAATCCGGTAGAACTTGGTGATAGACTAGGGTCCCGATTAGAGAATAGACGGAGGATCATTGGGACTTAGGGGATAACCATTTCACATACCGTTCACCGTCGTAAATGCTAGCGTGAAGTATTACGCTTGCTCTCTACTCTCATAGCTCTAGTCTCGTAGCTCTGGAACATACCGCTAAGTATTAGCTACTATAATCCAACTGATCCAATATTCCAAATAGTGTTAATCCCCCCGGTAATTAACCCTTAAATTGGTTTATCGTTGTTACTCGGGTTTTCAAATGTGTTCGAGATTAGTTTAAAACATACTTTATTTATGTTATAAATAATATGTAGTATTAGCTTACTACTTAGGATTTTAATCCAAATAGTATCTCATTTAATCATAGGTTATTACTCTTGTATATACATGTATATACATATCTATATATTACAATATAGTTTGTTACTATATGATATAATCGACCTTATAGTGTATTTAAGCTTTAAACTCCCATGTGGGGTATGAGTTGGTCAACTTAGTCGAATTTGGTCAATGTGGTCAACCTATTAATTCGGTTCACACAGTCAAGGTCAAAGTATTGACTCGGTCAAGGCGTTTCTACTGACCTTAGTGATTTTCCATGTTATTTAATCTCCTTACCTAATCAAACCCTTAATTCACCATTTAATTTAATGATTTATACACAACTTTAGATAGCCTACTAATGACTTAGGCTTTCTTCCCTAATCATTCTCATCCCACGATTTAAATCCCAAACCTTAATATATGATCTACAATTTGATTCCATCTGCTTAATATATTACCTCACCTTTTAATTCTAACACCTTAATATATATATAATCTCACCATGTAATTATCTTACAATCCTTACCAACCTTAGACATCGACATTAAGATCTTATTACTGAATGTAGTATAATCTAATTCTCTTATTTACCCAACTCTTACCCCCAATCTTTCATAATCTAACTCACAATTCACTTTCCCTCAATTGCATTAAATATTCTAATATCCCTCTAATAATATTTACTAGTATATACATTTTTTCTATTCATTGAGCTATGTACTAATGTTGTCTCACTTGTCATTTTGTTTTCTATCTTCAAAATTCCTCTTATTTAGATTCTAAGCGATCTCACTTAGTTCCTTATCCTAGCTCATAATCTCTCATTACAAAGAGTCCATTCTAAGTGAAAAATGTTCACCCGACCCGTCACCTGCACCCGTTTCACCCGTCACCCATTTTTCACCCATTTTAATCGGGGTTTTCACCCATTTTAGCGGGTCGAGTGGTCGAGTGAAACAGGCACCCGTCTCCCATTGTCATCCCTATTCACAAGTCTGCAGTATACCCCTCATCTGAAGTTAATGCGGGACCGTTAGTAACTTGGGGAATAACACCCTTTTCGTTTGTAGCTTCCTTTTCAAATTCCAACTGCCTCCTCTCATCTATCTATTGGGTTTCACAGATTATTTATGTGCCCATGTGCCGCTATTTTGTTCCTCACTTAATGTATTCCCAACAGCATTCACGTACTCATTCTCTTTCATATTCTCATCTGCCACCACATCTTTTCCGATCACTGTGTGCATCTCTTGCGCGAGGAGGGATTCGAACCCTCGACACCGTGGTTCATAGCCACATGTATTTAAAAAGTAAAACATGAAGACAATACCATTATACAACAAAAACAACAATAAATAAAAAATAAATATGTTTTTCCAAAAAATAAAATAATAGATAAATAAATAATAATTATGTCTTGAAGTGAAAATCTAATAATAGGAGTTGTAACCATTTTACGGGTAAAGTGATACTCCCTCCGTTAATTAATATATGTCATTGTAGGTAGTGATTCTTGTTCAAAAATACGTGTCATTCTAGCTTTTTAACACACTTTTTTTCACTTTTACCCTACTACTCAACACAAAAGTAATTATTATCTTAGTAAAAATCATATTCTTAAAAAATATATATAATAAATAAACACTTTTTAAAAAAGATAAACTAGGATAACAACATGATTTAGTTGAGTTTTAAAAATTTTTGTAATGTATTAAAAATGAGGTGTAGTTGAGAGAATATAGGAATCGATGTGCTAGTTGTATTTTTCCGAAGTCCTCTCTTTCACCCATCTTCTTAGAAAGTGGTGCATGCATGTACCTCAACTATACTGATCGGAAACCGCTTGTTGTCTACCACTACCGTGGCACCTTTGTCAATGAAGTGCAAGTTTGTTGTCTCCATGCCCACTTTTTTTCAGAGTTCGCAGCCAAATCAGAGTCATTTTCATCAATACAGAATTCTTCCCCTACAAGTTGTGCCACAATCGCAACGTTATTTTTGTTCCAAGACATGCAAAGGGATACCTCTTATAACCACCCATGTTTTCCTCGTTTCGACGTGGTCCTGGTGAAACAATCTTCGAACTATGAACCCGTTGATACCTCCTCTGTATCTTTTTTTTTATATATGACTGGATATTCCAGTTTTAGCGGCAATACTGTGGCAAAAAATGCCATTCTCGCCGAAAAAATACAATACAAGAAGTTATACAGGAGATTAAAAAGATTTGTAGGAGAAAAGGAGACGTAATTGGGAATCTGTAATTCATGTCTACTCCATTCTATGCAATTTCGTTTGACTGAATCAGCCACATCTTTCCAGCTTGGTTCTTTGTTCTCGAACACCATATTATTTCTCTGTTTCAAATTGCTCCAAAAGCATGGAGCATCGTTGACGGCCAAAGGATACTCCGTCGGTGGTTAAGTATCATGCCTTCCCAGGCCAAGTAAAAGGCAAGGGGTGTTTAGGGAAAAATCATGACCACCCCCCACCACTGTAGCAGCATATTCCAAAGCTTGCGCATCTCTCTACAATGAAGTAAAATACTCTATCGATCCTGCTCATTGATTTTTTTGTTTTTCCAAGTGTATTTTGCCCCTACTAGATCAGCTTCAATCAGTTTTAGTTGTTGGATCCATTCTCTTAGGTCTGCCATGCCTCTTGTGCACTGTGAATCCTTCCCTTTCTTTCTGTCACTGCCCTTTATAACTTCGTTGAAGTCACCAGCTACCAGAATTGGTTTTGCGAATTGATTGTTCTGGATTTTTGTATACATCATCCTTCTTTATGCTACTTGTGTTGGGCCATAAATGAATATGATGAATCCTGAGAAAGATATCGGTTGCCACTCTAGTTCCACTACTATCCAGCGAGTACCCGTTTTATAGCTGATTACATTTACTGTATTGGTGTCCCAAGCAACAATGATGCCACCTGAGAAGCCTTGCGCGGGGACTTGGATGGAATTCTCATTTGTGCATGGTCCCCATATACTGTGTCTGTTATCTAGTGGCTGACCACGATGAGTCTCCATGATCCCCACTAAGCCTGCTCCTGATTCTCGGATTTCTTTTCTTAGTAATGCCCATTTCTCCCTTCGCATGACTCCTCTGATGTTTTGGAAGCAGATTGTGTTTGTCATTTGAGTTTTGTTTCTCTTCTACCCTCTTGCTCCTTCTCAGTATTTGTGTGAGGTTTTGGAGGCTTGCCTCTGGATTGGGGAAGTGGCAGTTCAGACTTCGCCCAAAATCCAAGCACCTTTGGGCTGCTGCCAGTGTTGGGCTGAAAGAAGCATTCTGGATTGGATTTGACGTAGGAGTGCAGTGAGGCTGTTTGTGTGTGGGGGCAACTTCCAGGTTTATCGCGGGTGGTTGGGGTGAGAAAGTTTGTGAATGTTGGACTGGGCCATGACAGGGGGTTGGTGCTTGGATGGTCACGTCCACCGATTGCATGGAAACTGGCGTGCATGGAGATTGTGCAGAGGAGCGTGCATGGGTGGGTATAGGTGACGATGCGTCCCTAGTTTGTGTTTGTGATTTCCCAGGAGTGTGTGATACTTGCTGGGAAAGAGGAGTCGATAGAATAACAGTTTGGGTGTCAGGAACAGGGGGGGAGGGGGCGATGAGAAGGATTGTTGGGACTGTTGGCTTTCTGAGTGTGGGGGCCCGAATTGATCATAATGATCGTTGTGAGAGGAGTAGTGACTTTTTGAGTAGAATCCACATGGAGGAGCGATGGTTGAGTTTCAGAGAGAGAAGATCCTTGTAGTACCTCTGAAGATGACTGAATCGGCAGGGGAATTAATTGAGCTATCATTGGGGGGTTTCCCAATAAAAAAACGGTTCTCTTCAGAGCGGCATTGGCGGGCTGCACTATCTCAGGACCACGGCGCTTGTATACAGAATGGTTGTACCTGCCCTGAAAAGGTCTTTTTGTCTGATGGGGCACATTCTTGGAATTTCCTCCTGGGAAAGTAAAATTTCCCTTCTGTCGAGAGAACGGCGCCAGCAGTTATGGTTATGCTTCTGAAGTGAAAAGCGAATTCATTTTTGTTCCTTGACTTTTCGGTATCCAGCGGTACCCACTTCCCAGATTTTTTCAATCTTAACTTGGGGTTGTTGAGCACACGTCGTCGTTTGAGTAAATGAGAACTGTACTTCGCCAGACGGTGCCGTTTCACTGTTTTCATATTGTTCATTCTCCGTCATCTGGTGTTTTCCGATCGGTGTCGGTCCATCGATTCCGCCACTTACGGCGGTTGCTTCTTTTGATTATCCTGGTTATGCTCGGAGATATCTTCTGACCAGAATTCTATTATCCCGATGTTGTATATCAGTCCTTCAATATCCACCGTTTTCTCCTCGTTGATGATTGACATATGATTGGTTTCAATCCTTGCATGGGCCTCCAGGAATCTCGGGAGACATCTCATATCTGTGTCTATTGATACTATATTCCCAGATGGCGTGTGACAGTGCGGACTGTCGATTCCGACCAAGATTCAATTGGGATTCCCCTAATGGCAATGGATGTACGCCTTCTCACCTTCTGATCCGTATGTTGCCAGTAGTTATTTCTCCATCCATGCTCTTCCCCTACGTTGGATGATATGAAGTTGCATGCCTTTTCATGGATTTATGAACTATCACATATCTTGTGCTGGAGAGGCATGTGATGCTTTTGATTTCTTGCCCCCACATCCCGAGCCTTCCCATGATTTCATTAGTATTTGACTCTACTGAGGTGTTAATTACAACACTCCTTTCCAACCTTTCTTTCATGTGCAGTGGAAATTCCAGACTTATGTGTCCTTCTATGCACCTGTGTACATCTCTTTGTGGATGCTGTTGGGTGGTGTGGTGGGGGAGGAGGTCTTTGATAGTTATGTTGGTGTGTCTCTGGCTTGGGAAAATCATGGTTTTTTCCGGGTCCAGCGGTACTGTGGTGGTGGAGTGCCAGGAGTTTTCCAGTTTATCGCTTGTTGCGTCTGAAGCCGATATCCGTCCACTGTCTTTCCATTGGTTTCTTTTATGGCTTGTTCTGCTGCTTCTTCTTCGCGTGTATTCTACAAACCCGTACCTGGTCTTAGAACGGATCCTCAGATTCTTAGGTAGCCGTATGCCCACCATGGGTCCATACTTGTCGAAGGCTTGTAGTAGCGTTCCTACTCTCGATGCTGGGCTTATGTTATCGACGAAGACCGTTGCACCTGCCAGATCCGGCGTTTGGCATTTGTATGGAGGAGGGCCATTTTGTGATGCTAGAGAATGAGAGTTCAGAAGCGTTTGAGTGAGTAGAGGCTTTTTGAGGAAGAGATTTTGTGAGGGAGGTTTGTGTGGGGATTTCTGCGATTGAGTGTGCTTCAGTATGCTGGTTTAGGGGCTCTCGCAGGGTGGCGGACATTGTGATTGAACGGGTTTACAGACGGTTGGGAGGGTGCTGGAGGAGAGAGGAGCAGGGTTAGAGGCGGTGGGGGTCGCTTGGAGGAGAGAGGTGGGAGCGCATGGTTGTCATATTTAGATATTATTTACCTCCTCTGTATCTATACATACTCTCTACACCTTCCGCTTTTGCAATTGAATTGAATGCTGCAAAGAAACTTATGTCTTGCGAATGCCAGCAGCCCTCATATATTATGCCAAATCGACTGGAGTGCCTCATTGGCTGATTTTTGCAGTGCTCACCACTACATATTTATAGATACAATCCACCATGTCTTTGTCTTTTTTACTGAGAAACCGTCAATCTTGTTTTAAGGTCCCCTTGACTTAGCTTAATGAGAATATTGAGCAGACGGTGCGTAATTTCTTTGGCTGGCGTGGACTTCGTCCTTCACTCTTTCCTAGTTGGGACCCTTCTTATCTTCTCCTTCATGCTCCAAATGGGTATGGATAATCATCCCCTTCAAACTCTCTCGTCAATCTTCCTTATCATTCTTTGAGCTTCAAACTGATTTCTGAGGTCAACGAACGGAAACGTACCTCTGCGATTCTCCTTCCTTTTATGTGCTATGTAGACTCTTCTTACTTCATTGCGAGCATTCATCTACTCCTTTAATTCGTTCTATGATGTTCTTGGTGGTATATTGTCCTCAAATATTGTTTTGATTTCTGAATTTTCCTAGTTGTACTAGTTCCTTCCCTATCTTCTTCTTTGACATGTTGTACCCCTTCATTCTAACTTATATCTCCATCTGTACGGGTGTGATCCCCCATACCATGAGCGGGACCTCATCTTCGTCCAGGCCTATGGTAGTAAAGTAGGTGCTTGTTTGTCAATGGATACTTGATAGTCATTGTTGAGGATTGGTGTGGTTAGCAAAGAGACGGTTGGTTGGTTTAGAAAGGGATTGAAGGTGGACGGTTGGTTACTAGTGGAGGGATGATGGGGGAGAAGAGACGACAAGCACATGGTGAGAGTACAATAATATTTTGGGACATTACACTTAGTATGCCTTTGAAGCACTAGACAAAATACATTATAAAAGAACAACCACATGGAATATACTCAATGAGATCACACGAGATTCTAGTCGGGGTTTGGTTCGGATTATTTTTATTAATTTTGGAAAATTTCATATCTTACCATGATGTTTGGCAAAATTACACACTCCACCCACGTGGTTTCAGAAATTACTTTTTCCACCCATGTGGTTTCACTCATTTTACATCCAACAACTTTTCAAATTTTTGTTCAATTCAAAAGATGCTTAAACATTGTCCAAAATTGATAAAACTTTACATGGATGATGATAAAGTGATATATTTGATCTTATGTCAAATCCGAAGCTCTTTAAGCTTAATGTGACCCGTGGGACCCAATGAAACATGTGACATGTTAGGTCCCACATGTCACATTTAAGCTTAAAAAACTTTAGATTTCTCACTAACCAAAATATAACACTTTAGCATCGTCTATGTAAAATGTCATCAATTTCGAACAACGTTAAGCACGTTTTAAATTAACCAAAAATTAGAAAAGTTGTTGAATGTAAAACGGGGAAACCACATGGGTGGGGAGAGTAATTTTTGAAACCACGTGGGTGGAGTGTGTAATTTCGCCAACGTCATGGGTGGGGCATGTAATTTTCCCTTAATTTTTTTAATTCGGGACACTATGGGTTTAGGGTCATTGTCAGGTCCTGGGTAACTTCAATTTAGTTGATTTTTGATTCAGGTCACTCTAGTTCAAATGATTGTAGATTGTGGTTAATGGTTCAGTTTAATCCGGGTTGATTTCTTTTGAATTTCAGGTTAACTTTCAAGTTATATTTTCGGTTGATTCAAATTCATAACAGTTTGATCCGGTTGGGTTTTTGGGTTTGGTTTTGTCAGGGTAGTCATGAGGCCTTTTAAATTCATTATTTATTTTGCTTTCTAAAAGCAAGTCCATAAGCATTGAGAGGACCGGGAATTAAGGACTAGAGATGTCAATGGATCGGTTCGGGTAGGGTGATGCATCACCCGCATCCGTCACCCGGATAGATCATCCATCATCCGCCCATCCGTCACCCATTTATTCTTCATCCATCATCCGTCCACCCGTCATCCGCGGTGATTCGGGTGGATCGGGTGATAATCGGGTGATAATTGTTTCTATATCATAAACAATAATTTTTTAGTAGAGTAATAAATATAAAAAAAATTTGTATTGCTAAAGGTAAAATTTCTTTGTATTTTAAGTAACTTTACTCCAATATAATCAAATATTCCACCAATATCAATGTGAAATAAACATAATTTTGTGTTGTATGAGAGAGCCAACAAAAATGGAACGTAAATGATAAGGTTACAACTATTTTTTTATATAAAGTTGCTGGTTACTTGAAATAAAAAAAGGTGTAACTTTAAAACGAATGACGGATCGAGCGATAAACGGATGATGGATCGGGTGATGGATGGAAAAACTTCATCCGTCACCCAAACCGATCCGTCACTCGATCATCCATCACCCAATCAGTTATCCGTTTATTTCGATTTTTCATCCGTTTATTTAAATCAGATGGATCAAGTTAACGAATATTCATTTAAAATTGTCATCCCTATTAAAGATCCACATCTGGTATACCATTTATTCCCTAGGGAGCCAAGAGCAGAACAGATAACTACAGAAACCATGTAAGTGGGCCCAAAAAAAATGTTACTATCCATTTGGTCCCCAACTGGAACATAAAAATCCCCCTCCCTTCTGCCCCACTTTGAGCCCCTTCGATGGCTGATAATAGTTCTTTGAAAACAGATTACCCTCATACTTTTTCCTGGTTTGACACGTCCGACAAGTCATCCACCTAATTTTTTTTCTCCTCTCCTGAGCGACCAAATCCTCCATTATCTGCACTTTTTTTCCTCCCATTCTCTTGGATTCTTCCTCTCTCGTCTAACTCCACTCGCCCTCACTTTCCCTTGGATTGATAACAACTCCAGTCCCCTTCCACTCACCAAAATGTGAACGCAGTAAGGCCAGGATAAAAAAAAAAAAAAAAAGACAGCCAGCAATCAAGATTGAGTGACCAACCGGACCTTTGTTAGGGATACACTCGTGACTTGATACACACTAGAACAGTAGAACATGGACGCTGAACGGTGAACAGGCTTATTTTTAGCTAATTCAAGAAATGTCACTAAAAAAGAGCCATGAAATGTCACTATATTTTTATAAAAGTGCATGAAATATTACTAGTCATTCACCAGATGGAAAAAAGACAAAAATACTTCTATTAGTTAACAAAGTACTTTTAAAATTCATAATATGTCCCTAAGTGTTAAAAAATTCACAAAAAATTAAAATACAATAAATATAAAATAATATATAAAAATTGAAAAAAATTGAAAAAATTATAAAATCGAAAAATTTATAAATTTTGAATAGAAATGAAAAAAAATCATAAAATATTTTAAAAAAATAATAAAAAAATTTAATCAGTACCGTACAAAGAATATTATGATCTAAACAAATATTTTATAGCAATTTTTCTACCAAATAAAAAATTAATTAAGTATTCAATATTAATTATATTATATTTTTAAAATAATATTCAGAAAAATATATATTAAAAGTTTATATTCTATTTTGTAGATACCTTTATGACATAATATTTCTTCGATAATAAACATATTGTGTCATAAAGTTATTTGTAAAATAGAACATACATTTTAAAAACTAAAATTTATAAATATAAGTTAAACGATATAAAATAATTTACTTTGAAGAAATAATTTAATTGATAGAAAATAATAAATAAAAATGCATGGTAAAAATTATGATACTTATTTGGTATAAATTATGGTACTTAAGTGATATAAATTGGTGGAAAAATTGGTATAAATTATTTGTTTAGAACATAAAATTCTTTGTATGGTACAAAATAAATGTTTTTAAAAATGAAATATTTATTTGTTTTTATATTTTTTCATTTTTTCATTGTTTTCAATTTTATTAAATTTCAAAAATTTTATAGATTATTTTTAATTATATTGTATTTTGATTTTTTGTAATTTTTTATGAATTTTTAACACTCAGGACATATTATAATTTTAAAGTGCTTTATTAAATAGTAGGGGTATTTTTTATCTTTTTTTTCATCTGATCAATCACTATAGTGATATTTTTTATAAAATATGATTTAAAATTTTGTGACCTTTTTTTAGTGGCATTTCATAAATTAACCAAAAATATAGATCAATGACTATAGTAACATTTCATAGACTTTTATAAAAATATAATTTGAAATTGTGACTTTCTATTTTTTAGTGACATTTTATAAATTAACCAAAAATATAGTGGCATTTCATGAAATTTCTCTATTTTTAACAAGGCCGCAAAACAGTATCTACTTTTTTCAGAGCTACTTTAGGAGACCCTCGCCAGAGGGGGGAACGATTCTGATAAAAACAACCTTCATCTAGAAAAACATAGAATTCACGGACAGGGAGAATATCACTTGTAATACTATCACTTAGTCACATTGCATATGTGCGGCGCCATCATGTTCATATAAACAACTTTATCTACACAAACCAGAGCGGCATTCTTAAAAGAAAAGATAGGAGGAGCTGTAGCAAACAACATAGAACAAACCCAAATAGCAGACCATTTCCCGCGAGAAAAAAAAATGAGTATCTATCCAGTAATATGGGAACACTCTTAGCTACTACTACTTCACTGCTGAGACGTACTAGCTTGGAGAAGCCCTTCCCTGATCTGAGAAGCAATATCCTTAACAGCACCTGGTCCATGTGGAATGAACACAGATGAAGATTTGGATGAGGCGCCAATTTCCCTCATAGTATCAAAGTACTGAGTGACAAGGACCATATCCATGACATCCTTTGCACTGGTTCCAGGCACGTTTGTTGAGAAGTTTAAGACACTGTCCCTCAGACCATCAACTATGGCCTGACGCTGCCTAGCAATTCCGAGACCAGAGAGGTACTTTGATTCAGCTTCTCCTTCAGCTCTTTTGATTTGTAGGATTTTTTCAGCTTCTGCCTTCTCATTTGCGGCAACTCTCATCCTAGCGGCTAGTTTTGTCATAATAGATAGAAAAGGTGTCATTTAATCAGATTGTAGATGGCACTAATAGTATAATCATACTTCGAACAAGCTTACTTATGGTATTAGATAAAACGATTCATGGGACTTCATACCACACATCAATTTTATGGAACCAGGAATACCTGAATTAATCTCATTCATTGCTCTCTTGACCTGTGAGTCAGGCTCAATATCTACAATAAGGGTCTGAAAATCTGATAGCCGTAGCCAGACATAGCCTACATGATTGAGAAAAGGTTAAGAAGTATGTCGATATCTGAAGGGATTCAAGTTTCGAGGGACCATAAACAAATCAGGAATAGGAAATAGGAAATATTTACCTTCTCTAGCTCATTTTCCACAGCTTTCGCAATGTCATTTTTCTGCTCAAATGTGTCATCCAGGTTCAGCTTCGGTACACTAGCACGAATTACTAAGGTGCCAAAGAATCCATTTAACAAGCATGAGAAAGTTAGCCCACAAGAAAAGACAATCATCCTAGTCTCATCAGTTGTGACATAAGGAACATCAAAATAAGCATCAAAGTGATATAGTAGCTTTCACCTTAAATGATGAGGAACATCCATCATCACAATGCCACATCATATACCACTGGGATAATCAAGCTACATAACAGAAAACTGACAGAACCTATCATTTGGTAGGATATAACCATCTTATGTTTCTTAAGGAGAGGCTACCTTCAATTTTATGCAATAAGTTATTGTAAACAGAGTACTATTTCACTTTCAGTTAGTAACTACAGCAAAATAGTTATTTAGCATCTTAACTGAAAAGTATGAACATAAGCATATGTAGAGAGAACAAGAATGAGAACTCTCTTTAGTTCCTATATACCCATGTTCCCTTGTCCAAATTGCAAGTAATAATACATGATGTCTAAATATACAAAACAATATTTTTGAATGTTAGTACCATCAAAGACATAAGCTTGGATCTGCTCCCGTGTATTACTAAGCTTGTAGAAAGCATCAGCTGCAGTCTCTGCCAATGCTCGGTATTGGATAGAAGCAACAACATTCACAAACACATTATCTACAGAAGGTAAAACACTCAATCATCATTCAGGCAAGCCAGATAAAAGATACTCCCTCCCTTTCTTAGTACATGACGAAACAATTTTAGGACTACTTTACCCTTACTTTTTTATGGGAAATATGAGAGTAGTGAGTGAAAGAGGAAAAGTTGAGGGGAATAAGGAAAAATAGTGGTAAAATAGTCTACATCTTATATGTTGAAAAAAATACAACACCCAAAACATCATTTATTGAGAGCATGAGGGAGTAATATTTACATGATTATGCTGAAATTCAACCAATAAAAATGTATCACAACATTAACCTTGGTTCTACAACATTTATAGCACCACGTATTTGCTACTTTCCCAATCTCCTCATGACACTAACCTTGGTTTTAGTCTCACAGCGAACATCAAGTTGCTGCACTCACGTTGGTCACGCGCCGGTAAGAAGTCCCGCGACTTGGCTCCCAACACAAGGCAAGCAGTGGCATCCAGGTTCAAGCACCTCATCAAACTTCCCAAACGTCTCTTTGACAGCAACAGTTGACTGGTCAACTTGAATACATCCAAGCGCTTGTCCCATGATATTATATCCACTGAACAAAATTTAAACAAATGAAAAAGATGCTATGAGGCTGTTAAGAGATCCTAATTAGATAAATACAGAGAAACTAAGTGGAAGTATACATGGAAGGTGCTTGATTAGTAAGAAACAAAGTGACAAATAGAACAGGAGATCCCAGCACCCCTTGTCTTGCTGTAGAAATTGTAGACAGACAAACGCTACAAATTCTGTGCAGGAATGGTCAAATCCGCAATGGAATGGTATGGGACTAGAGGACATCAAATTCTAGATTGAAACCAAGGATATCCCAGAAATACAATAGCAGCGCATCTACGGATATTAATCATAGGTTTGACAACTATAGTGAGATGCGTTTGATTTCTAGCAGAACTTATCAAAACATAAGGTTGTTCATCACCCACTAAACAAAAATCCCAGCCCATATAATGTGCTCTCTCGTACGGTACAGAAAACCTGGGCAAAATAAACGTGCTGTCTGCAGGCAAACCCAGGACATATAAATCTTGTCTCATGACTCTCATCTCATGGACCCAGCAGAAACCAAAATGTCATGCTAAAAAGAGTCAACACATCAGACTGATCAAAATCAATAGCTCTAGTAGAGTGGCCTCTAGCCTGCTACCGTAATATAACCTTATTTATCCTAGTGTAAAACCAAGCGATCGATTCCAGTAAGAGAGACAAATGAGGAAGCTATCTATGCTCAATCCCGAACACGATCAAAAGGCTGAAAGAAGCTACCACAGGTCTACAATTGACTCGTATGTAAACGTATACCGGCTTCAGAATTGCTAGCAAAGTTTCACTAAACAATAACCGATGGAATCACGGAATTACTTCCCCAAACGAAGAACAAATTCATCTTGAAACGCGTGACAAACATCCAGTATACTCTATCTTGGAGAGAAATAATCGCCTTTGGTAGGGATTACTAGGACATGAACTACAGATTATCAAATGACAACACGTGGAAGAAACCAACAAAGGGGGAAAGGGTTATACCTGGATAATGGAGACTGAACAAAGTAATCTTGAGCGAATGGCAGGAAGGTGAAACGAAATGGAATTCCTGCGAGGAGAAGACGAAACGTGTCTAAACTGTCTTCTATTTAAATGGGTTGAAGGAGAGAGAAAGGGTACCGCTGGAGTTAGAGATATGCAAAAACAGAACAGCGAATACCGAGTATACAACGACGAACACGATGATCTCATAGGAGTTGGCAAATCTCACTATTTAATTGATGTGGAATTTTTAATTTGTACGATCTCATAGGAGTTGGCAAATCTCACTATTTAATTGATGTGGAATTATCTTAAGATAATTTTTTGGAAAAAATAAAGAGAAATTTGGTCAAACCAAATTTTAGGAGATATCCCTGAAAATTCATTTTTATTATTAAATATTGAGGTTTTATTTTATTTATGTCCTAAGGTTTCAATTTTATCACAATATATTCTTGAAGTTTCAATTTTATTACGAAATGTCCATCCATTTTGATTTTGATATATTATATTTTTCATATTCTCGCATAACCCTCGCATCATATGCCTGGCAATAACTCAGGGTTAATGGTCAAGTTTTTTCAAAATTTTAAATATGAACAAAATGCACATAAAAAATTAAAGATCATTGAAAATTTGAATTCAATTTAAAAAAGAGAAATAATATTAGAAAAACAAATAAAAGAACTAGAATCATACAATTTTAAAATAAACAGATATGACTAAATAGCCAGAATTTAATTTATTTTAAAAACATATATTATTACATAATTTAAAAACTATTATAGCACTGATTTAAAATCATAAAAACTTTATAACAATTACATTAAATATAAGAAATTATTAAATAGTTTTATGAGTTATAGTAAATATTTATTAACAAATATATTATTTGATATCAATAATCACAAGAGAAATGATCATATTTTATGATTTTTATACTTTAGTTTTCTAATTTAAAATAATGATTTTTTCTATGTACTATATGGAATTGTAACTTTTAATGTTCTTCATATTATTTTTATAATTTTTTTACAATTTTAAGTTATCTTTACGTAACACCTTAACAATTTATGTTTATTTTTCAAAATAATTTAATTTTTATTTTTTTAGTCATTTACATGTATTTAATTTTTTTTGTTTTTGTTAATTATATTCATTTTTAATTTTGATTTCAAATTTATATGAATTTTAATTTTTTTTGTATTTTATTTAAATTTCAAATTCATACAAATTTTAACCATATATCCGTGAGGTTATAGGGGTATATAGTGTAAGAGTAAATTGGATTATGAAAAATATAATATAGTATAATTTGAACGAAGGTATATTGTAATCAAATTGAAACCTTAGGGATATATCGTAATAAAATGAAACCTCAAAGATATATCGTACAAACGAACCTCAGAAGTATCTCATAAAATTTCCCAAAAAATTGTCTAGTTTTCTTTCTTTGTAGTATTAGATGGTTTTGTGTTGAGAAAGGTTTCCCTCACGTTGGTCATCTTTCTTTTCTTTTTAACAAAGGTCGTCTTTCTTTGTTATTGAGGGATTGTTATGCACAAATTGTTTTTTTGGTACATATGTATAGTTGTTTTGTGACTAGTTTTATGTTATTATTATTTGGTAGAATCACAATTTATATGAACGTGAACAAGATTTAAAAGAGACAACTCGATATGTTATAGATGTAATGTATACAATTATGTTAAGAAGATAATGCCTAGGTCAAATTATTATACGGTTTAGGTTTTTTATTGTGTTTAGTTGTGGAATGGATAGATTAGAGGAATCAAGACATTTATTAATTTTGACCATGTTTAGGGGTCTCTTCGTTTCAAATAATTTTAGTTTTTTAAAGTCATGAAACGGTCTAAGATTTTCATAATATTTGATATGTTTAGCGACTAAATGTGGATGAGAGTTTCAAAAAAAAAAAAAGACTAAATGTGGATGAGAGTGAGTGGCTAGTCCAGAAGATTTTTTAGGCGGTCTAAGAAAATTTTATGAAGTGTCGCTATATTTTTTTTTGTTAATTCATCAAATACCCTTAAGAAAAAAGAAAGTTACTCCTCCATCCGTCCTGAATTGACCGTCTTGTTTGCTTTATGGCACGTTTTTCCACTTCAATATTAAGCATATAAGATAAATAATTTTATAAAACTAAATTTTGTAACATATAGTTTATCATGTAAGGAATCATATGCAAAACTTAAATTTTCAAAATTAATTTATCTTATATGTTAAAAATTGAAGTCAAACGACATGTCCAAATAGTAAACAAGACGGTCAATTCAGGACGGAGGGAGTATAAAATATCACTATAGTCATGGACCAAAAGTAAAAAAGAAAAAATTATTCATATAAATTAATAAAATATTTTTAAAGTTCACAATATCCACAGTTAAAAATTCATAAAAAGATTCAAAATACTATAAACATATAAAAATATATAAACATTTAATAAAATTGAAAAAAATAAAAATAAAAATATCATAAAATATTGAAAAAAGTAAGTATTTTTTAGATTTTATTTAAATTATGCAACACCATAAAAAAATTTTGAGTTATAAACAAATATTTACCAATATTTTTACCAGTTTATACCAATTAAGAATCATAATTTATACCAATTAAGTATCTTAATTTACACCATACTTTAAATTCTATTTATTTCTTCTTATTTAAATTATTTATTCAAAAAAAATCATTTTTTAACTAATATACTAGAAAAAATATTACAAAATTTATACTTTATTTTGTAGATAACTTTATGACATAATATTTTGTAGATAACATAAAATATGTCATGAAGCTATCTGCAAATAGAATATAAATTGGTTAAAAAATATAAAATAATTTATTTTGAATAAAAAATTAAATTGGTAGAAAAATAATAATTTTAAAATGTATGACAAAATTATGATACTTAATTGGTATAAATTATGGTACTTAATTGGTATGAATTATGTGTTTAAATATCATATTTTTATTATATTAAATAATTTAACAAAAAATCTAAGAAATATTTACTTTTCATATTTTATGATATTTTAATATATTTTTGTACATTATTTTTCAATTTTTAATATTTTATAATATATATATATATTTTATATTTTTAAATATTTTTTGGTGATTTTTTTGTGAATTTTTAACACATGAGAGCATATTGTGAACTTTAAAAGTACTTTGTTAACTAGTAGGGGTATTTTTGTCTTTTTTCCTTCTGGTCATTGACTATAGTGACAATACATGGATTTTTACAATAATGTAGTAACATTTTGTGACTATCTTTTTTTTCAGGGGATTTAATTAATTAGCTAAAAATATAATGGCATTTCATGAAATATCCGTTGAAAGTATGTTTCAAACTATCTCTTCTCTTATGTTATGCATGTAATATATTAAGGTTATATTGTTACAGTTGATGAGTGGGTTGCTAAGTTAAACATTACATAATATAAGTACATTAGCTCCACCATCTTGATAATACCCCAAGGCCTTAAACTACCTTTACATTTTATCCGCCTGAGCGTAATTTGAGCCTCATGGTTTTGCATAAGTATCAAGGGAAAGGACAAATCATCCCTCGGTTTAAGTGTCATAATTCACAATTTAGCGTAACGAACGACAACCAAAAGATTAAAGATAACTCCCTCATACTGACAATTCTGCTGGGGAAACGGCAAGATATCCCCCGAACTCTGCTGAAAAATAATGATAATCACGTCAGATTACTGCACTAGGCTACTTTTTGATCATAACATTGGAACTTCATATTCATTCGAAAGGTGGAACATCCACATCAAAAGTACAAGCCTTAGAAATATTATAGGGAATGTTTTCTCCTACCCAAACTTTAAACTGAACTGAACTATTAAACATATAAGAAACTAAAGTAACAGAAAATTACAGCCAGAGTTATCAAGATTAATCTTGTTGATATTACAAAGATCAGAGAAACAGTCGAGTTGCTCCCAGATTTCGTTACTACTGCTATTCAAAATCCCAGGATTCCTCTTGTTCTTCAAAAACATGAAAATGTCTGGGTTACAGACATCTATCTCGAAGTTGTTATAACCTTCTTCTGCACTCCATTTCATGGCATACACAATTCCTTGAATCTCAGCTCCTAATTAACTGCAGGAAGCCTTCATCTTTTTGTTGAATGCCATCAGGATGCTACCATCGCGCTTTCTAATAGATCCAGCCAAAATCATTACATAACCGCGCTTGAATTTGACACCACAATTGATTTTTAGTGAGTCCTGCAAAGGAGTTTACCAAACGTACTTAGTGAAAGAATCAACAAAAGTCTTATCAGTAGTGATCTTGTGAGCTGCAACAAAGGCTTGATTGGCTTCAATCAGCGCCATCCAGGAGAGGAGGGGATTGTGTCTTGCAGAGTTTTTGGCATCATAGACAATCCACATGGTGTTAATAACTCTTTCAAGTTTTTCACTGGACCAATTTTGACATCAGAGAAAATAAACTCTTGAACATCTTTCTCATCAAGAATCTGATTTATAGGAGGTGCTTAACCATGATACAATCAAAAAGTATGGAACATATTATCGATCTTGCCACAAAAAAACAAGCGGAGATCCTCCTATTCTTCTGGCGAGATTCGCAACACAAGCAACAATGTTGTGTTTAAATTTCCAAAAGAGAAGCTTGACTCTAGGACTGCAGTGGGTTTTATTAATTCTAGCATCTAAACTCTGGTTGACTGAGCTAGTAGAAGGCCTGTTTGCATCCTTAGAAGAAATAGCAGCGAGATAGGCAGATTTGACTGAAAAGATACCATCAATAGAATGGTGCCAGATCCATCGATCATTGCTATGCAGATTAATATTGACTTTCCTGACCTTATCTAATCAATATCCCACAGATGCTGGCTGAGAAGAGTCCAGTTCCACTCTCCTCTATCGTGCTCAATATACTGACTGATAGTGAAACTAGCATAAGCTTCGGGGATAGGAGAGTAAAGTTTAAAAGAATTGGTTCTAGGGATCCAAGGGTCTTTCCAGAAAAATGAATCTTTCCCATTCCCTATATCCTTTCTTATCCCTAACTTTAGCAAGTTAAGAGCATAAACTAAAGATTTCCAAATGGGACTATCAGAATTTCTTTTCTTCGCCTGAAGCAAATCAGAATGAGGAAATATTACCCTTAACAATCTTAGCAACTAGGGAGTTGGGTTCAGTGAGAATAAGCCAAAGTTGTTTAGCAAGCAAAGCTAAGTTGAAATCTCTCGAAGATCTAAATCCCACTCCACCAGAGTCTTTACTCTTGCACACTTCTTGCCACTTCAACCAGTGGATGCTCTTTTTTGTTTAAATCCCCTCCCCACAAAAAGAAGCAAGAAGAGAATTAATCTTGTCATTAATAGCTTTGGGAAGAAAGAAAAATAGACATGGTATAGGCAGGAATTGCCTAGAGAACACTGAGACTAAAACAGTCCTACCAGCTTGGGACATAGGGTTGCCCCAGCTGGTAACCTTCCTATGAATAGACTCGACGAGGTAATTGAAAATCTGTTTCTTGTTTCTACCTGAACCAGATGGTAAGCCTAGATATTTCTTAAAGTTGAAGGTTTCCTCATAACCCAGCAGGTTGCAAAACTGAGACTTTGAATGAGAGCTAGCTTTCCTACTGAAAAGGATCTCGGACTTCTGACAGTTGATTTCATGCCCTGAAGAAGCTAAGAAAGAATTGAGAATCTCTTGAAGGAAGAGAGCATTCTTAACCGAGTTTTTACCACACACAAGTAAATCATCTGCAAAAGCTAGATGATTGATACTAGGGCCGTATCTAGAGAGCTTAATCCCTTTAAATTCTCCCCTATTTTCTGCATTGTTCAAAACACTCAAGAAAGCTTCTTGAGCAAGGATAAACAGAAAAGAGGAAAGGGGATCACCCTGCCGAATTCCTCTAGAGGGAGAGAAGAAAGATCCTTGTACTCCATTGATCAGGACTGAGCAACTCGTGGAAGAAATACAGTTGATAACTGAAATACCCCAAACCTTTATATGTTGTTTAAACACAAAAATATGGTATGATAAGGCTAAAAGGTGCCTTAGAAACATTAGTGAACAATTTAAACCATAGAAAACACTATAAAATACATAAAGGCAATTAGAGCAAAAATGTGCTCTAAGCTTGGGATAACCTTGATTTAGACTCTAAGAGCCTACCAAGACCTTTATTTACATGTTAATGAACATATTAAATCAATTACCAAAGAAAACCAAGCTTGAAAACAAGTTAAAACACAAAATGTGCTTTAAGGAGTCTTAAAGCACATTTTTGAAAAATTGTCTTGTAAATGGGTTTTGAGTGGCTAAATGTCCATCATTACTCTTTAATCAACATGTGTACTACTTAGTATCACATTAGGAAGTCTAAATCAATGGGAAATCAAAAATTTCACAAATATGTGCCTTGTTTAGTGAATAGTAACCAAATTATGCTAGTTTATAACATAAGTCAATATAAGTAAGTTAATTGGTCAACAAAGACCAAAAAACCCCTAGGCACTAAAAGGGGGCCGGTTTTTATTGTGGTGAGTCACCACTCTTGCAAGCTTAATAAGATAAGTAAGTAATAAAGCAAAGTTACTATTTACTTTTACATAAATATCTTAAAAACTAGCTAGTTTTCACATTCTCTTCATTCTCTTTGTTCCCACCGTCTCCAACCTCTCTTATTCACCCATTCACGGTTTTCGCTACAGCCATATACCATTTCCATCTTTGATTGTCCATATCTCCTAGCTCCATGCTCCAAAAATAATTCCAAGACCATCATTCTCTTAGTTTAGTCAAGCTCTACAATCTTGTCTTTCCAAAACTCCAAAACCTCCATTTCGGTGCAAAGAGGAATCACCATGGAAGGAGCTTGAACTCATCTTTTCACACCTTGTTGTTCTCCTTTGCTTCAAGGTAAGGAAACTTAAAGAAAAACTTCATTTCCTCTTGTTTTCATAAGTGACCGAAATCACATTCTTCATGGTGTTTTCTTTTGCTCATTCTTAGCTCATTCCAATCTTCAAGGGACTAGGTGGAGTCCTCTCTTGCTACTTAATCCAATTCCTATTCAATTCTAAGGTAAAACATTCATTTATGTGTTTTAAGACATATATAACATAAGGTTTATTAGTATAGGTATAAGCTAAAATGCTCATTATCTTTACTTGTGTGTGGATAGAAGATTGACAAGTGATCAAGTTCCTTGCTGATTTCCTATTCAAGGAAACAAGAAAGAAGTTTGAAAGGAAAAGAGGTAAATAACCTAACCAAAAGTGCCTTAGGAAAATTGAGCTTTAAAATGCTTACTAAACTACTTAAGGAGCCAATGGTAAATGAGCTAGAAAAATACTCTCAAGGGTTTATTAAAAGACATATGTGTTGTTGTATGTATTCGCAGGTCAAAGGCAATTATTATGTGGGAAATTCAGTGTTTAAGATTTATGCAATTTAAGGGCCTAAGAGCCATGCAATTTAAGGGCCTAAGTGCCAAGCAATTTAAATTATGCACTATATTGTTATGTAGTGTAGTTTAAGGCTTAGTTGTGTGTAAAGAACATTTTTGTGTGAATAAGTGTTCTTGAGTGTTCAAGGGTGAGAAACCTTGTGCTTGGTGTGTAAGGAAATACTAAGGGAGCTATGTCAAAATTTGAGTAGAAAATAAGAAGTTTAGGTGTTTTAATGAAGTTTGGTGATTTAGGTTTCACTAGGAATTGTTAAGGGTTGATTTGGTGAAAGAAAAGGAATTTAGGTGTTCATAAGTATGAGAATGACTTGGGCATTGTTCAAGGAAGTTTAGAGAATCAAATGGGTGATTGTAAGCATACCAAAGTAGTGGTAAGAGTGTGTTCTAGTCTTGTGCAAAGTTTGGTGAGCAATGAAAGAGTAATGCCTTGCGAAGGTTTAAAACAAGAGCTTGTGGGAAGGACCTAGGAGGTTTGTGTAAAGGGGATGGTTGTAGTGCAAATGATGTTTAAAAAGGGTGGTTATAAGGTAGTGAGGGAACGCTTTGGCTAGGTGAAGTTTTAGGCAAGAATACAAGTTACAAGTGTAAGAAAAAAATGTTCTAAGTGTTAAAGACTTAGTAAAAGTTGAGTAAAATTTTAAGGAATTTTTGGGATGGTTAGAGTGGGTTTTAGTGTGCCCAAAGATGTTAAAACATATGGGAAAACATGTGTAAAGCATAGGAAAAAATGGGATGAATTTGGAGTTCAAAAAGAGGAGAAAAGCACTTTGGAAAATTGTTTCTGCAGTGGACCGCCCCTACGGACCGCCCCTGTGGGGAGGTCCTGTTGTTTGCTGTAGGCGTTGGAGTTTCTGTTGTGGACCGCCCCTGGGACCTCCCAGTGGGGCGGTTCGGACCAGAACAAAAAAAATTCTTTAAATTTTAGGAAGAGAATGAGGGTTATGTAGTGGACCCTAGTTGTAAAATAAAGATAAATGAGGGTAAGATTAAGGATAAGACATGTCATTAAAACATGTAAACAATTAGTAAATTATAAGTTGAACAAGTTAATTAACCGGCATTATTAATTATGTATAGGAGTTGCCTACGGTGGAAACCAATCGAAGCAGGGACCAAGGTATGGTTTTCTTGCAGTCTGTTGCCTACCGGTTTACACCAGCTTGTGTGTTGTTTGTTTTCTGTGTGTTTATGACCTTGTAAGACTTAAGTCATGAAATGAGTTTATAGTTGTTCATGTTATTGTGATGGTGAGTTATGCCTCATTACCCTTGTGTGTGTCTGACTAGACCTAAACACTTGTTTGTGACTTAATGACTTATTAAGTTTCCAATGAGGGTTTTCTAACAAGTGCTAACGGGGGAAGTGAGGAGCCCGGTCTGTTCCGGCCATGCGTGTGTGAGTATGGGGAGTCAATGTCATAAACGGTTCGATTCTCTGTGTATGTTATAGTTGTTTTCCCTTTAGGTTCAACCTTCCCTTTAGCTTATCCAAGGCTATTTTACTGACTCACGTCGGCTCAGGGGCATACTATGTTTGTTCGGTGTGCTTGGATTACTATATCCGACACACCTATGGGTTAAGTTTTAGTTAGTTCATTTAACCGGACGGTAACGAGTTATGTAACGAGCTTAGCATGAGTTTGGCAGCAATCTCTAGGCTCACCGGGTGGTAATTGACTATGTTTTGGTTTGGTTCCTAAGAGAACCGTACTTGTTATGTTATGTGTTTGTTGTGATGCAATTCTTATTGCTATGTTAACTAAAGTGTTTGTTTAAAATCAACGCCATGTTATCATGACAATTGGTTGCATGTATCCCGGTAGTCGATGGGCTGCACGTTAGCCATGCCAGTCATGAGTTGCTGAGCCCCTTTGGGGCACCATATTGTTTTTCTATGTTGCAGGATGAGGATTGAAGAGGCGGAGTGGCTCTAGATTCTAGGATTATGAAATACTTTTGATGACTTTTGGGTTGGGCCCGGGTTGCGCCTGTGCTCCCGTGGCGTCATATTTGGATACCGTTGTGTTACAGTGATGGCACAATGGCGGTATGTTGACTGTTTACAGTGATGGGTTGTAAATAAATACTCGGTATTGTGATATAGATTATGGTTTTAGTTCTATGCTCGGGAGTCTGTTCATCAGACCGATACAGATGTATGTTCTGCCTTGTTAGCCACGTGGGGGGCTAACGCGTGTAATACCAAACCGTTTAGTTATTGTTTTAGTTGTTTATTTCGCTGCGATATCGGTAATTGTTGTGTGCGTAGTAGGGGTGTTACAAAAAGTGGCATCAGAGCGAAGTATCGCTCTGATGACTCGAATACCGAGCTTAGGGACATACCAAGTTAGGAAATCTAGCTATAGTTACTTAAGTGAGAGCAGTTATGGAAAGGTTAACCACTAACTAAGTGTGGAAATACCTTATTGTTAGGAAGAATGCTATAACCGTGGGAACCGATAAGTGTGCAAGTATGATACTAATGAATGTCCATGTGAATACAGATGTCAGGTCGACCAAGAGGTAGAGGCCGAAACGCGGTGTTGGTGATACGGGTGACCAGGGCGAGAACACTACGGCACAGGTTATGGTTGAGGCAGTAGCAGCCGCCGTAGCCCAGATGGTTCCCCAGTTAGTCGCTGCGATGCATCAGCAGCAGCAAGGCGGTGCGGACCAACAAGACCACACCGCAACCACAGCCACGAAGAGGACCAACTGGGTCAAGGCGTTGGCAGAGACTGAGACACCGCATTTAGTGGGGAGACCGACCCTAGTAAGTTGGAGGCGTACATCTCCGAGATGGAGACTGCCTACGAGACCTTGAATGTGCCCGAGGAGGTCAAGGTCCGTCTTGCCGCTTACTACCTGAAGGGTTCGGCTCAGAGTTGGTGGAAGCTGGTACGGGAGGGCAGAGTTGCCGACCCTACCTTTTAGTGGAGGGAGTATACGGCTCTGCTGCGAGCCAAGTACTACCCGATACATGTGCAAGAGGCGAAGCGCCTTGAGCTGGACAGCCTGAGGCAGGGGGATAAGATGTCGGTAGACGAGTACTACACCGCCTTCATCGGCTTATCCACCTGCTACCAGATCTGGGTTACTCAGACCGGATTCTGGTAAACCGTTTTTACAACGGCCTCAGCTACCGCCTACGCACGGAATGGGGCCAACCGGATATACTACCTTGCAGGTAATGGAACAACAGTGTGATGTGAATAGTTAGTATGTATAAGTGTGAATGTGACTATAAGTTTGATTGGTGGGGCATAACTAACACCCTAAATATAGGAGTGCTATCATGCCGCTGCAATAGTAGACATCACCGTCCGTCTGAGGGACGAGGAGAATGCGCATAAGCGCAAGGCTTCGAGCGAGGGTCAGGTCACCCAAGGGTACGGGGGAGGAAAGGAAAGAAGAAGAAACCTTATACCCAGTCCTAGAAGGGCTAGCAACAGGGTGGCAAAGGCCAAGCCCAGACCACCACTGCTGAGGAGCCACTGCAGCTCACCTATGCCTACGCGGCAAAGCCCCTACGCTCTCACCCACCCAAGGGTAACTACCGAATTTGTGTACCAAGTTTAAATGTGTGTTAATGTGTTATGAAGTGTGTACTGATAGTGTAATGTTACAGCAGCCAGCACGGGCTCTGGACCGGAGCGCCACTACTACTGTAAGTGGTGTAACGGAGACCACCCCGGCAAGGACTGCAAGGAAACGATGTGCAGTGTCGTTATTGCCAGAAGATGGGGCACCGCGACTACGAGTACTGGTAGAACCCCAATGGCAGGAACTATAGGCAAAGGGCAGTGGAAAGGTAAGGCCGCCGCGACCACCGAAGGCCCGAAAGCGACTAACCAACAATCCTCTGATAAGGGGAACATGAACTCCCAGAAGGGGAAAGGGCCGGGAACCGGCAAGGCCGCCCTGAATGTGGTAGACCGGTCTGAGGCTACAAGACCCTCTTCTAGACCAGGTACTACCCTAACTGATGAGTGAAATAATTGACTGCTTACCGCATTTCATGCATGAGTGTTAGCAAGTCTAAAAGAACAACCATGTGAGTGAAAAGTTGAAGTATAAAGTATAATTTACCTAAGTTAGATAATTCTAAACTTTGAACCTTCAATGTTTGCTATCCAATCCCACCCACACCAAACCTTGAAGAAACCACCATCAACATCACCGATTTCCCAATGGAGCAATGTCAGGTTATTCAGCCAGGTATGATAGTGTTAAATGGATACCTGACACCGGAAGCACAAATCCACATCATCTGATGATGTGACGAACTAGGAGCAGCCCCTGGAGGTTTCTACACACCTGAATACCCAAGCGGATCAAAAATGAAGTTGAAGATGATGTGCATGGGTAAGGACTGGACCCTTACACCAAGACATATCAGGATGTGCGAGCTGAAGATGGAGCAACTATACCAAACATACCTGAGGAGTTCCTTGCGGTCGTTAATCACGCCGTGGGAATTGCTCATCAAGTTGAATCAGATCCAATTCCGAGTGTTAAAGCAGATTTGTGTATTGTGAACTTCTACCAGAAAGGTGGACGGTTGGGTCTACACCAAGATAAGGACGAAACACCCGAGTCTCTGAGTAAGGGAGTACCCGTGGTGTCTTGGTCCATTGGTGATACCGCAATATTTGTATATGGCGAGCAGAAGCGTGCTGATCTCGCAAAGAAGTTGGTGTTGAAGTCAGGCGATGTGTTAATCATGGGTGGGCGCAGTCAAGGATGATATATCACGGTATCAAGAAGATCAAACTGAATACCGCACCTTTGACAATAATCAATGCCACACACATGAAACCTGGACGTTTAAATTTGACATTTCGGCAGTTTTAAGCCTTGTGTAACCTTGTAATGGATGAGGCCAGTTGTATGTTAAGGATGTTATGTATGTGTTAGTTACGTTGACAGTGTAAACTGACTAAGGTGTAAAGAGTGTGTTGATGAATAAAGAGACGTTGTTTTGGAGTATATCAACCGTGTTGTTACTGTGTACTTACGAGTTTGTGAACTGTATTAGGTTGTGCATCTCGGAAAGGGAGGTATACTGGGAGTGTGTAATGAGGCAGAAGCGGCACTATCCTCACCGGTACCTTCCAGTCAATGGCGTGGACGCATCGATCTTGTTCGACTCTGGAGCCTCACATACGTTTGTTTCGCTTTCATTTGCGAAGAGGCTGGGGTTAGACGGTGAAGAGATGCCTGACTTTCTAGTCACTCTCCGTCGAGAGAACGGATCAAGTATACCCGCTATCACCGAGGTGCTATTGTACGAATCAGAGGTGAAGAGTTTCCGATCAACTTGGTAGAGTTCGACGAACTTGGGTTTGATGTTATTGTGGGGATGAACTGGTTGGAGCAGTGCAAGGGTCGAATCTATGTGCCGAGCATCGACTACTTCTTCGGAGTCTGACTGGGTTACTATCTTATACCGCCAGAAGCCCAAGGAGCCTTCGACTCAGCTCATCTCCGCTATGTGTATGTACCGAGAGTTGCGAAAGGGGAGTGATGTATACCTCTGCTATGTCCAGGACATAGAGAGAGATCCAGAGTTTAGCCCAGATGTGCCGGTAGGTAGTGTTAGAGTTTCCTGATGTATTTCCTAAGGAACTGTCGGGCATGCCTCCCGCACGGAAGTTGAGTTTGAGATTGAATTGTTGCCGGGAACCGGACCAATAGCGAAGGCGCCCTACCATATGGCTCCAGCTGAAATGACAGAGCTTAAAGAGCAGTTGAGAGACCTACTCGACAAGGGATTTATTCGCCCGAGCGTTTCACCATGGGGAGCGCCGGTCCTCTTCGTGAAGAAGAAGGACAGTAGTCTCCGCCTCTACATCGACTACAGAGAGCTGAATGCAGTTACGGTCAAGAACCGTTATCCTTTACCCCGTATTGATGATTTGTTTGACCAGTTGAAAGGAGCATTAGTGTTCTCCAAGATTGACTTACGATCCGGTTACCATCAGATAGCCATTCGAGACGGACGGTGACATTGAGAAGACCGCTTTCAGAACCAGATACGGTCACTATGCGTTTACGGTTATGCCATTTGGGTTATCCAATGCACCAGCCAAGTTCATGGATTTAATGAACCGCTTGTTCCAAGATCAGTTGGACAAGTCAGTAGTAGTCTTGATCGACGATATCCTAGTGTATTCGAAATCGAAAGGTGAGCATGAAAGCCACCTGAGAAGTGTGTTGCAGACATTGAGACTGAATCAGTTGTATGCCAAATTCTCTAAGTGCGAATTCTAGTTGAACCAAGTTTCATTCCTTGGTCATGTTATTTCCGAGGCTTGGATCGCTGTTGATCCGGCCAAGATAGATGCAGTTCGCACCTGGCCCAGGCCAAAGATAGTTACCGACATCCGGAGCTTCCTCGGTCTGGCAGGATATTACAGGAGATTTGTAAAGGACTTATCCAGTGTCTCGAAGCCGATGACTTCCTTGATGAAGAAGGATGCACCATTCGAGTGGACAGTCGACTGTGAAAGTTCTTTTCAGAGTCTCAGGGATGCTCTGACATCTGCACCAGTCCTGACTATACTAGACGGTCCAGATGGTTTTGAGGTATATTGCGACACATCAGGCAGAGGAATGGGTTGTGTATTGATGCAACACGGGAAGGTCGTAGCATACGCCTCCCGACAGCTGAAGAAGCATGAAGAGAACTACCCTACCCACGACTTAGAATTGGGTGCCATTGTCTTCGCACTGAAGATATGGCGACATCATTTGTATGGGGTAAGCGTGACAATTTATTCTGACCACAAGAGTTTGAAGTACTTGTTCACTCAGAAGGAGTTGAACGTGAGACAAAGAAGGTGGGTCGAGTTTCTAAACGATTACGACATCAACCTGCAGTATAAAGAGGGTAAGGCAAATGTGGTAGCTGACACACTAAGTCGCCGAGCACACTCTCTCCATTCGCTAATCTCTCATTCTAGCTTGGTTGAAGAGGTGCAGAGTGCTCAGATGTCGGATCAGTATATGTTAGAGATAGGCAGAAGCTTGTTGATGGCACATTCGAGGGTCAGAAGTATGATTTCCGACTCCACGATGATGACCTGATTAGGCTGAACGGCCGACTATGTATCCCGAGGAGTAGCGCCGAGCTGAAAGAGCGCATACTGAGTGAATCCCACTGTTCTACGACTGTGATTCACCCCAGAGCTTCAAAAATGTATATGGATATGAAAAGATATTTTTGGTGGACTGGTATGAAAAAGGATGTGAATGATTATGTGGTAAGGTGTCTCACTTGTCAGAAGGTCAAGTTTGAGCACCGACGGCCTGATGGTATGGTACAACAATGCCAGTGCCTGAGTGGAAGTTTCATGATATCTCCATGGCTTCGTAGTAGGGCTTCCGCCTACAAGGGGGGGGGGGGGTCTGAATATGATTTGGGTCGTTGTTGACCGACTGACCAAGGTGGCCCGATTCATACCGATGAAGGACACCTGGAAAGTGGCGAGGCTAGCAGAGCTCTTCGACCGAGAGATTGTACGGCACCATGGGGTACCGAAGACTATCGTGTCTGATAGGGATACCAGATTCCTCTCAAGGTACTGGAGAACTACACGGGAAGTGCTTGGTACCGAGCTGAAACTAAGTACAGCGTTCCACCCACAGATAGATGGTCAGAGTGAGCGCACCATCCAGACACTTGAGGATATGCTACGTGCATGTGCACTTGACTTTCAGACCAGCTGGATTGATAAGTTACATCTGATTGAGTTTAGCTACAACAACAGTTACCATGCTTCGATCAAGATGTCTCCCTTCCAGGCTTTGTACGGTAGACCATGCCGCACGCCATTATGTTGGGATGAGTCGAGTGAGAGTGAGACGGTCATTATAGGACCAGAGTATCTGGAGCAAGTACAAGTAGAAGTACGTCAGATCCGAGCCAACATGAAGTCAGCTCAGGATAGACAGAAATCATACACCGATG
Source organism: Limonium bicolor (assembly GCA_023374045.1). NCBI lineage: Eukaryota > Viridiplantae > Streptophyta > Magnoliopsida > Caryophyllales > Plumbaginaceae > Limonium > Limonium bicolor. The sequence continues at coordinate 188,282,190 of CM041776.1, read as the reverse complement.
TGCGCAGACGTGACCTGGAGTTCGCCGTGGGCGATCAGGTATTTCTTAGAGTAGTATCCCTATGAAGGGAGTGTTTCGTTTTGGCCAGAAAGGCAAGTTGAGCCCGAAATATGTGGGGCCTTATGTTGTGACGGAGCGGATAGGCCCGTATCCTACAGGCTAGATTTACCTGCTGAGCTGGGCAAGGTACATGATGTATTTCATGTGTCCCAGTTGAAGAAATATATGTCTCATCCGTCTCATGTACTTCAACCTGAAAGGTTAACCTTAGAGCCGACCATGCGATCAGTGGAGACTCCCGTACGGATTCTGGATACTAAGACTCGAGACACTCGCCAAAAGTCTGTAAGACCGGTGAAGGTCCTCTGGTCTAACCAGGACGTCGAGGAGGCCACCTGGGAGCTGGAAGATAAGATGAAGACGAAGTACCCGTCATTGATTACTTCTTAGTGTTTATATGTATAGGGTACGGGGCGTACCCCTATTTTAAGGGGGGTAGAGTCGTTTCGGTTATGTGTGTACGACATGTATTGAAATACATCGTCTATGTTATGTTGTTATGTTACAGACCGTTGTGTCTGAATGATGTTATGTTGTTTGGACCTTGAGTCCGATGCTATGTAAGTATGTTGTTAATGTTGTTATGGAAGTATTGTTTTGTAAGTAATCCCCATGCTTTAATATTAAAGATATGTGGGAAGTATGAACTTGGGGACAAAGTTCTTTTAAGGGGGGTAGATTGAAATACCCCAAACCTTTATATGTTGTTTAAACACAAAAATATGGTATGATAAGGCTAAAAGGTGCCTTAGAAACATTAGTGAACAATTTAAAACATAGAAAACACTATATAAAATACCATAAAGGCAATTAGAGCAAAAATGTGCTCTAAGCTTAGGATAACCTTGGTTTAGACTCTAAGAGCCTACCAAGACCTTATATACATGTTAATGAAAATATTAAATCAATTACCAAAGAAAACCAAGCTTGAAAACAAGTTAAAACACAAAATGTGCTTTAAGGAGTCTTAAAGCACATTTTTGAAAATTGTCTTGTAAATGGGTTTTGAGTGGCTAAATGTCCATCATTACTCTTTAATCAACATGTGTACTACTTAGTATCACATTAGGAAGTCTAAATCAATGGGAAATCAAAAATTTCACAAATATGTGCCTTGTTTAGTGAATAGTAACCAAATTATGCTATAGTTTATAACATAAGTCAATATAAGTAAGTTATTGGTCAACAAAGACCAAAACACCCCTAGGCACTAAATGGGGGCGGTTTTTATTGTGGTGAGTCACCACTCTTGCTAGCTTAATAAGATAAGTAAGTAATAAAGCAAAGTTACTATTTACTTTTACATAAATATCTTAAAAACTAGCTAGTTTTCACATTCTCTTCATTCTCTTTGTTCCCACCGTCTCCACCTCTCTTCTTCCCCATTCACGGTTTTGCTACAGCCATATACCATTTCCATCTTTGATTGTCCATATCTCCTAGCTCCATGCTCCAAAAAAAATTCCAAGACCACCATTCTCTTAGTTTAGTCAAGCTCTACAATCTTGTCTTTCCAAAACTCCAAAACCTCCATTTCGGTGCCAAGAGGAATCACCATGGAAGGAGCCTGAACTCATCTTTTCACACCTTGTTGTTCTCTTCTTTCAAGGTAAGGAAACTTAAAGAAAAACTTCATTTCCTCTTATTTCATAAGTGACCGAAATCACCTTCTTCATGGTGTGTTTTCTTTTGCTCATTCTTAGCTCATTCCAATCTTCAAGGGACTAGGTGGAGTCCTCTCTTGCTAATTAATCCAATTCCTATTCAATTCTAAGGTAAAACATTCATTTATGTGTTTTAAGACATTATATAACATAAGGTTTATTAATGAGTATAAGCATGAAGCTTAATGCTCATTATCTTTACTTGTGTGGGGATAGAAGATTGACAAGTGATCAAGTTCCTTGCTCATTTCCAATTCAAGGAAACAAGAAAGAAGTTTGAAAGGAAAAGAGGTAAATAACCAAACCTAAAGTGCCTTAGGAAAAATTGAGCTTTAAAATGCTTACTAAACTACTTAAGGAGCCAATGGTAAATGAGCTAGAAAAAATACTCTCAAGGGTCTATTAAAAGACATAGTGTTGTTGTATGTATTCGCAGGTCAAAGGCAAATATTATGTGGGAAATTCAGTGTTTAAGGTTTATGCAATTTAAGGGCCTAAGAGCCATGCAATTTAAGGGCCTAAGTGCCAAGCAATTTAAATTATGCACTATATTGTTATGTAGTGTAGTTTAAGGCTTAGTTGTGTGTAAAGAACATTTTTGTGTGAATAAGTGTTCTTGAGTGTTCAAGGGTGAGAAACCTTGTGCTTGGTGTGTAAGGAAATACTAAGGGAGCTATGTCAAAATTGAGAGTAGAAAATAAGAAGTTTAGGTGTTTTAATGAAGTTTGGTGACCTAGGTTTCACTAGGAATTGTTAAGGTTGATTTGGTGAAAAAAAAGGAATTTAGGTGTTCATAAGTATGAGAATGACTTGGGCATTGTTCATGGAAGTTTAGAGAATCAAATGGGTGATTGTAAGCATACCAAAGTAGTGGTAAGAGTGTGTTCTAGTCTTGTGCAAAGTTTGGTGAGCAATGGAAGAGTAATGCCTTGCGAAGGTTTAAAACAAGAGCTTGTGGGAAGGACCTAGGAGGTTTGTGTAAAGGGGATGGTTGTAGTGCAAATGATGTTTAAAAAGGGTGGTTATAAGGTAGTGAGGGAACACTTTGGCTAGGTAAAGTTTTAGGCAAGAATACAAGACAGTGTAAGAAAAAAATGTTCTAAGTGTTAAAGACTTAGTAAAAGTTGAGTAAAAGTTTAAGGAATTTTTGGGATGGTTAGAGGGGTTTTAGTGTGCCAAAAGATGTAAAAACATGTGGGAAAACATGTGTAAAGCATAGGAGGAAAAAATTGGGATGAATTTGGAGTTCAAAAAGAGGAGAAAAGCACTTTGGAAAATTGTTTCTGCAGTGGACCGCCCCTACGGACCGCCCCTGTGGGGAGGTCCTGTTGTTTGCTGTAGGCGTTGGAGTTCTGTTGTGGACCGCCCCTGGGACCTCCCCAGTGGGGCGGTCCGGACCAGAACAAAAAAAAAATCTTTAAATTTGAGGAAGAGAATGAGGGTTATGTAGTGGACCCGAGTATGTAAAATAAAGATAAATGAGGGTAAGATTAAGGATAAGACATGTCATGAAAACATGTAAACAATTAGTAAATTATAAGTTGAACAAGTTAATTAACCGACATTATTAATTATGTATAGGAGTTGCCTACGGTGGAAAACCAATCGAAGCAGGGACCAAGGTATGGTTTTCTTGTAGTCTGTTGCCTACGGTTTACACCGGCTTGTGTGTTGTTTATTTTCTGTGTGTTTATGACCTTGTAAGACTTAAGTCATGAAATGAGTTTACAGTTGTTCATGTTATTGTGATGGTGAGTTATGCCTCATTACCCTTGTGTGTGTCTGACTAGACCTAAACACTTGTTTGTGAATTGACTTATTAAGTTTCCAATGATGGGTTTTCTAACAAGTGCTAACGGGGGAAGTGAGGAGTCCGGTCTGTTCCGGCCACGCGTGTGAGTATGGGAGTCGATGTCATAACCGGTTCGATTCTCTGTGTATGTTATGGTTGTTTTCCCTTTTAGGTTCCAACCTTCCCTTTAGCTTATCCAAGGCTATTTTACTGACTCCCGTCAGGCTCAGGGGCATACTATGTTTGTTCGGTGTGCTTGGATTACTATATCCGACACACCTATGGGTTAAGTTAGCCGTTCATTTAACCGGCCGGTAACGAGTTATGTAACGAGCTTAGCATGAGTTTGGCAGCAATCTCTAGGCGCATCGGGTAATTGACTATGTTTTGGTTCGGTTCCTAAATAGAATCGTACTTGTTATGTTATGTGTTTGTGTTGTGATGCAATTCTTATTGCTATGTTAACTAAAGTGTTTGTTTAAAATCAACGCCATGTTATCATGACAATTGGTTGCGTGTATCCCGGTAGTCGATGGGCTGCACGTTAGTCATGCCAGCCATGAGTTGCTGAGCCCCTTTGGGGCACCATATTGTTTTTCTATGTTGGAGGATGAGGATCAAAGAGGCGGAGTGGCTCTAGATTCTAGGATTATGAAATACTTTTGATGACTTTGGATGTTAGGCCCAGGTTGCGCCTGTGCTCCCGTGGCGTCATATTTTGGATACCGTTGTGTTACAGTGATGGCTACAGTGGCGGTATGTTGACTGTTTACAGTGATGGGTTGTAAATAAATACTCGGTATTGTATGATATGTATTTATGGTTTTAGTTCTATGCTCGGGAGTCTGTTCATCAGACCGATACAGATGTATGTATTCTGCCTTGTTAGCCACGTGGGTGGCTAACGGCGTGTAACACCAAAACGTTAGTTTAGTTATTGTTTTAGTTGTTTATTTCCGCTGCGATATCGGTAATTGTTGTGTGCGTAGTAGGGGTGTTACAATAACTGGTCTTAACCACATCTCAGGAAAGCCCTTGGTAGAAAGAATGTCCTCTATGAAATTCCATTCTAATCTATCGTAGGCTTTACTCAAATCCATTTTGAGAGCAAAATACCCATTTTAATAGCCTGACTTTTGGACAAGAAATGCATGATTTCACCAGAAATGATAATATTATCTGTGATTTGTCTGTTTTTAACGAACCCTAATTGATTAGGGGAGATGATCTCAGGAAGGAAACTTTTGACTCTATTTGCCAAGACTTTGGCTACTATTTTGTAAGTAAATTACATAAAGCTATAGGTCTAAAGTTCCTGATATCCACAATACCCTTCACTTTAGGAATCAAAGCAATATAAAACTGATTTGTGAAATCAGAAATAGGATTACCTTGAAGGATTGAAATAGCTGAAGACGTGACTTGGTCTCCCACCGGATGCCAATAGGATTTGAAGAAGTTGCCATTGAAATCGTCTGGTCCTGGAGACATGTCTCCACTGAGATCTTTCATAGCAGAAACGATTTCTGAAGCTGAATAAGAAACCTGGAGAGAGGGTAACATGGAGAGGAGATAGTATGTTTCTAACTGCATCCAAGAACCTGGGATCTGTGATGCAATTAGAGCTTTTGAAAAGAGATTGGAAATAGTCTCTAGCTATAAACTCGATGCTACTCCAATCATAAGACATATCTCCGGACTGGTTAACCATACCGATAATAGAATTTATTTTCTTTCTAGTTGAAGCTCTAGAATGAAAAAAACCTGGTGTTCCTCTCTAAGTCTTTCTTGTTTGATTCAGACCCAACTGAAAAGGGAACATGATTAAGAGAAGAAAGTTCAAGTTTCTTCTATTTAAGCTTCCACTGAATTTTACCATAGGACCATCCTTTCCAATTTGACAACGCTCTAGCACAGTCTTGGATTTTCTGATCAAGGTTGTTATAAGTGCCTCCCCAAATCTCTGAGACAATACTGAAGCATTTATCTTCTTTAAGCCAGGCAGACTCGAACCTAAACAGGTGCTTATATTTCCTTTGTTGCCCAAAAAATCGGATCAAAATAGGTCTGTGATCAGAAGTATCCCATGGCAGGTGCTCGACTGAAAGAGAAGGAAACATAGAAAGAGCTTTGCTGCATAAAAAGGCTCTGTCCAACCTACTGAAAGATAAATCACCATCAAACTATTTATTAGTGAAAGTGCCAAAATCACCAAAAAAAACCTGCGTCGTGAAGATCACACCATCAATGTGTTTCTGAATAATCTCATATCATGGTCTTTCCTGAACTTGCCACCAGATTTCTCAGAGTTCCACAAAATCTGGTTAAAGTCTCCTACAATCACCCACGGTAAAACCACTTGAGATCTTAACACTTTGATGAACTCCCAAGATAAATATTTGATTCTCCAGTCAGGCCACCCATAAAAGCCAGACAAATTGAAGTTAAGACCACCAGGAAAAGTAACAGCAGCATCAACATGATGTTTAGACGAATTCTTAATAATGATTTTGAAATCTGATTTCCAGAGGAGGGCTAACCCGCCACTTCTACCCATACTAGAACAAGAAAAAACTTCGTAACCAGAGAACTTTTTACTAATCAGGAACATTTCTTCTACGGATCTGTGAGTCTCCATAAGAAAGACTATATCAGGGGATTTAGATCTGACCAGATCTCTCACCCACATGACTGCCTGAGGTCGACCCAAACCTCGGCAGTTATAGCTTAGGCAAGTCATTTTCCTTGGCAGCCTTGCTTCTGAGCAAGGTCTGCCTGAGACTGAGGGCGAGAAACCTCTTGAGAGTCCTTGATTATCTCTTCTTTACCAGAAGAAGTAACCTCCAGAGACTTAAGAGTACAACTTTTCCTCTTTTTGATCTTGAGAGTGATAGTCTTATCCTTGGTGCCGGACTTAAAAGCAATTCTTTTACCCTCTCTGTAAGCTCTTGTTAATAGATAGCTGATCTTCTTTACTGATGTAAGCCTGTTTTTGATTTTCCTTCCAAGAGACTCTGCCTCATGCATAATTTGAGATATAGACATATTAATATCTGCCTGACCTGAGGAAGTGCCTCTTGACTTTTTTGGAATAGTAGCACTAAACTTATCCAAAGCAGAATTCCAATCGAAAGCCTGATAAAAATTTCTTTTACCAGCCTCTCCACCGACCAGAGACTCAAAACCAGGAGGGACATTCGGAACATCTAGGGTAGCTATCTGGGGCAAAAATTCAGCAGAAACTTGATTTTCCAGGACTGTATCAGCTATAAAGGTCTTTTCTGAAAGAAAACCATCAGACAAATCTTCTAGACCAGACTGCTTTAGAGAAGGAGCCTTTTCCTGACTAAACCTGAGATTCCCGGTAAACTGTATATCTTTACTTAAAATATCAAACTCCAAGGGGGATGAGATTATTTTTTGAAGCAGACACACTGGTGTCTTCAAGGGCTGAAACAGAAGGGACTGTGAAATTAACGATTTCTTTACCCTTACCTCCTACCGCATCTTTTGTAAAGTTAAGGATTTTGATTCCTTTCTCAGCATCTGCTTCCATTAACAGTTTGATATTCTGGTTGATGATGAAATCCTCAGATAAAGCTATTATAGAACCAGCGAACTCCGATCTAAGCCAGGCTCCATATCGAAGAGGTTCTTCTTTATGAGCGTCTTTCATACTGCATTCGACTAGCATGTGATCCATTCGACCACATCTAAAGCAAAAATTAGGAAGATTATCATAAGATAATCTACAACATCTCTCTTTTGGACCATCTTTGATAACCAGAATTCGACATAACGGGTCTTGGACATCGATTTCGACTCTGACTTTCAACACCTTAGTAGTCAGAGGGTTAAGTCTTTCAGCACAGCTCACAAAGACTCTATCTTGTTACCTAAGATGACAGTGGAAGCCTTGTTGAAGTACATCATCGGCAAGTTATGGATGCCTACCCAAACTTTGATCTTACTAGGGTCATGCTCAGCGATGTGAATAGTAGGATCAATAGGCATAGTAGCCAAAAGTCTGTTGTGGAAGTGCCACGGTCCTTGAGCAGATATGTACCTCATATCATTTGCGAAGTTGAAGTAGATTGTAAACTTATTATGACCCATTTCATTAACTCTAAAAGGAGCTTTCGTTTTCCATAGATGCACCAGAAAACTCTCTAAAGCTTTAGCAGAGATTCTACTAGGGTGCCAGATCTTACCGAAAAGAGTGTTGTTAATATCTTGACTACACGGTTGTTGTCGAAGCTGATCACCTTCAACTTTTGTTGTTTCTCCAGGATGAATCTTCAGGGTAGACCACTTTGAGAGCATGCCGTCCATGTTACAGATCAAACGAGAGAGAGGGAACTTTTTTGATATTTCTGCACAAAAGGGGAAAGAACCGGAGCTTACACCTACTATAAACCAACAGCTTCGACGATCTGAGCTGACAAATCCACACCAACCCATCATTGTAAAAATCACTTTCCTGCATGCACAGTCAAGAAGCACAAAACTCCATGTAACACCACTAGCGTTCTCCATCCCTCAGCACACGCGATAAACACGGTCGCCTGTGAGTAGGGCTTCCAAAAAAAGTTCATTACCATGGTACCATATCAATAACAGTTTATACCGTACCGTCTAACTGGTTAATTATACCATCAAACCGTTTTATTTAGACAATTGTGGTTTAGGTAACAGTATGTAATTTTTACACCGAGATTAACTGGGTTATATATTGGTATATAAAAAAAATTAGTCTAAGCTGGTTACTAAGCATAAATTATATAAAATAGAGATGTTAGTTTACTTGTTCTGAAAGAAGCTGCATTGAATTAAAAAAAAAAACTCATATTTCAGGTTCTCTTATGCTAAAACTAAACCAAGTTATTAGTATGTGATAACATTTGTTTTATTAGTTAATCAAAGATGTTAGTTTAATTATATGCTGAAATTGAACTTAATTGAAATGAATAGCAAACATATTTCTATAGTTTTTTATGTATTGAAACTAAACTAAATTAAATATCTTGTGATATTTTTTTTATTTGCTCACTATATCTATTGTATGATGCATCAAACATTGTACATATTTTATGCCATTGAAGCAAAGGATGACGCTTTTTGGTAGCTTTCAATTTTAGTTTTTGATCTTTTGAAATTATTTTCTAGGTGGCAGTGTTTTGTATATCTTTTAACTAATATTTCAAACTTGAACAAAGATATTCTAGAATCTAGAAAAAAACACTACAGACCTATGACATAATATATTATGTGTGGTGAAGAACAAGGTAAACAATATAGATAGTGTATATTGTAATTATGTTTTGGTAAATCTTTTTAGATGTATTTTATTATGTTGTTCTAATCTAAGTGAATTGATTTTACCTTATTTTCTTAAACTATGTCATTGTCATCGCGACTATAAATGTACAGGTAATATAATGTATAATGTGCTTGTTAGATGATTGAGCATTATATAACGCGAATTAGAAGCTGGAGCTTGCGCCATGTAGTAAGGTGGCGATGAGCATATTTGTTTTTTTCTCTTTGCCACATGTCAACACCTTAATGGAGGGAAATAAAAAAAAGGAAAAAAAATGAAATTTGTTAACAAAGCACACGCAGAGGGGAGAGAGGGAGGAGAGAGAAGTTTTTTTTTTCAAAATGTCATAACTTATAAAATATAAGTGAAAAAATAAAAAATAATATACCATTGTTTATCATTTTCTGTGCTCTTCAAAATTAGACCAAACATGAGTATGTTTTGATAAATTTTTTATTTTTCATTTTTTGTATGTACATATTTTTTAAGATTCATTGCGAATCTTAAGTTTAAGAAAAGTGAATCAAAGGGTGTTACATAGTGAATCAAAGGTTGTTAAAAAGTGAAGAAGAAAGTTGCTTAAAAGTGAATAAGAGGTTTAAAAAAAGCGAATCTCATAAACAGAGATTGTTTAACTAAAGTGATTCTGATTGTTTGACTAGTGTGAATCAGAGGTTTAGAAATGTGAATCAAAGGTTGTTAAAAAGTGAATCACAAGTTGTTATAAAGTGAATCAGAGTAATAAGAGTGAATCTCGTAAGCATAGATTAAGAGGTTTAAGAAATGTGAATCAGAGGTTTTTATAAAGTGAATCATGCGTTTAAGAAAAGTGAATCAAAGGTTTAAGAAAAGTGATTTTCGTAAATAGAGATTGTTTAAACTAAAGTGAATAAGAGGTTTAAGAAAAGTGAACCAGAGGTTTAAGAAAAGTGAATCAAAGGTTTTTAAAGGTGAATCAAAGGTTTAAGAAAAGTGAATATTTTGTTTAATACTAGTAAAAGTTAATCATATCACAAACTTATGCGAGGGTGGGTGGTTTTTAGGGTGTTTGGGGGGAGGTAGGGTAATCTTTGGCATTAGTTCTACACTTTATATTTTTGTCACTACTCGACTGTTTTTAGGGTTTATAGAAACCATAAAAACGTTTTTAGCATTCCTAGGGTGGTTTTGAGGGTGTTTGGGGGTAGGGTAATCTTTTTGGCATTAGTTCTACATTTTATATTGTCGTTTTAACTTTACTATGGTGGTTTTTAGAGTGTTTGGGGTAAGACTCATTTTGTTAATGAATAAGGTTCATTTTATTATTAAAGAAGATTCATTTTGCTAATGAATAAGATTCACTTTAAAAATACCTAATATATACTCATACTAAAAATATAAAATTTTAAGTTTACCAAAACATATCCATGATACATCTTGTTTTGAAGAGCACGAAAAAATGATGAACAATGGTATAATTTTTTTTATTTTTGCACTTTTATTTTATAAGTGATGACATTTTAAAAAAATCATTTTCTCTCTCCTACCCATAAAACCACATTCATCCCCAAACCGCATGTGCAGGCGCGTGAGTACATTTACTTTTCTTCTTTTGTTTCCCTTCATTTATTATCCAATAATTTGTGGCACTTGGCAGAAGCCACCTTCTACCATGGCACAAGCTCCAACTTCTCCTAACCGTTATATAATGGAGAATTCGGTATTTGTGTCATATGTTATGTATATAAAATAATGTTGCACATGACATTTAAGTACTACGTGCTTTCTAGTTGTTTGATTGTTTTTATTTGCTCATTTTTATCTAGTTTGTTATCATTACACAAGGTTACATACATAAAAAAATCTACACCAGGTTTTCGGTTAACTTAATTATCGTACCACCCTAAAGAGTTAACCAAAATGCGGTTAACCGATACAAGCAGAATGGTAGCGGTATCAAATTTTTAACAACCATATCACCCGGTTAACTGTACCGTGAACACCTCTAGTACTAGTGAGGAGTAGCACAAGATGACAATGTTGTTGTCGAGAAATTGGTACTCTACCAATAGAATATCAGCGGAAAAAATCTATCGAGGCTGGCCAAGGAGCATCCAACGGAAAGGAATATCACCGTTTTAACCATAAAAGAACTAGAGTAGGCAAACCCTGGATAGAGTGATGAAATTTTCATTAGGAGAGTATCCGATCGCGGAACATGTGCCTCCCGCCGCCAACCTCTTCCACCAACCGAAATCGCATCCCGCCAAAGAGTTGTGCCTCTATAATATGGTGTCGGGATGAATAGGAGAAGTGAGGAAGAGGCCAATAAGAGCACTCGTGCAATAGGTCTGGGCAATGCCAAAAGAAGACATCAAATATGTGTACAACCAAACGCCAAGGGACTGTTGCTCTAGAGCAACGACATGAGCTGAATTTGGCCGGATTTAGGGGGAAGTCAGCTTCTTCAAGATCACCGGTAGACCACAACTCCTCACCCGGTAGATTGTACCGCTTTTGGGTAATAATAACAATGGATACTATGTCCGTAAGATCTACAGATTTCAAAAGATGGATCATGATCAAACTAGAGCAAGAGATATCACCACCTATAGGACTATTTATCAGATCATAGGAAAGTCAAAGAAACCGAGGCAAAAGAGCAACATGTCTTGGCTAAACCCACATGTAGCTAAAGATGGCTACAATACATGTACATTACACCTATAAAACTTGTATATTACTGAAGAGGGGAAAATATGCCCAGAAGACCCAAAAGAGAGCAACAGCCCAACAGAGCAAAGAGCAGGGAAAGGGAGGCAAGGCAACGACCGGGCGTCCCTGTCCAGGCCCAGGTAGGCCGCAAGCATCGACCGGTCATTAATGACCGGTCATCGGGAGCCCTAGAACATAGCGTAGAGGACGACCGGTCGCCTGTGACCGGTCGCCATAGGAAGCATTTCGATCGGTCATTTATAACCAGTCGCCAGGAATACGAGATGTAGCATAAAAGGCGCCCGGTCGTTTGTGACCGGGCACCAAATACACCAAATATAGCACGGATACGACCGGTCGCCTGTGACCGGTCCATAAGAGGGCAAAGCAAGTACGGATAGCGACAAAAAAGATAGGGAAATTAGGGTAAGATATTTATCAGATATTTTATAGGCTCACCAAGATATTTATGCGCCAACCTGGCACAATGTAACGGGCTAAAAAGGCCAGTGGGAAACACTATAAATAGGGGTTCACCCCCTCAATAAAAGGTACGCGAATAGCATCTGAGAATTTCACTGTTGCATTGCGTTGTTATTACGAATCTCTCTTTCTCCCTCCCCCCTTTTTTCGGTAACAAGGTAACTCGATAGAACTTGAAGAGCTTGATGATAGATTAGGACCCCTACTGGGGAATCTCGTGAGAAGACTGCTTAGGAACCTAGGGATTTATACCATTTCATTTGGCGCCGTCTGTGGGAAGAGAACAGCTCAGATCTAGCAACCACGAGTCCACCAACAAGAATAATAACTTTGGAAAACATATGAAGTCGACACATCTGAGAACAAAATTGTGTTTTTGCAGGTTAGGTACGAAGATGGCACCCAGAACAAGGAAAAATCTGCAAACCAACGACGGGAGCACTGGACCCGAGGCAACCCACGACTCCATTTCCAAAAAAGACTTGGAAAACATGCTGGCGAGCCTCACTAGATCAATCGACGAAAAAATCGTGGAAGGAAACGAGCTCCTGCAACAGGAATTGATGCAGAGAGACGAGGAATTCCAGCGAAAGTGGGGGAGGAGATGTCAGAGGCGATAGATCTCCTGAAGGGTCGGGATGCGGCCGGAAGCAATGACGGGAAAAGAGGCACCCGAGGGGAGGCCTTAATCACCATCGAAGAAGAAGAAGATGATGCCATTGACATGAGCATATACCCCTTCTCCGAGAAGATCCGCAGAGCTAAACTCCCGCCTCACTTCGTCGCCCCGGCGATGGAGAAGTACGATGGCACTGGGGATCCCGCTCAGCACATAAAGAAGTTCATGTTCGCCATGAACACCCAGGGGATTAGCTCCCTCGCCCTGTGCAATTTGTTCCCTGGAACACTTTCCAAGAGGGCCTTGAGCTGGATCTCGTCCAGGCCACCCCAGTCGATCTCCAGTTTCAAACAACTGACCGAGGAATTCCAACAGTACTTTGCGGCCAGTAAGAAGGTGAAAAGAGAAACGATAGAGCTCATGGATGTAAAGCAGGCGAAGGGAGAGACTGTAAAGGAATACAGCGAGCGGTTCCACAAGCAGGTGGCTGAAATCGACGATATCGATGAGAAGATACTGATCAAAGCCTTCGGTAATGGCTTGGCCCACCCACGCCTCGCTGGAAAGATAGCCACCAAGGCGCCAAAGTCGCATGGTAAGTTAGCCGAGATGATCCACGACTTCCTCAAATCGGAAGTTGCGGAGAATAAGGCTAAGGAGCTCCTCAACAGCTTTAGAGCCCCCGCCGTGGGTGAGAAGAAGGCAGGCCAGACAGGTGGGGCGGTTGCGACCGGAGGATCGCACCAGGGGGAAGCCGATACAAGCCTTATTCCAAGACCCCGGCCCCCCAGGGACAGCAGGCTTCGAGCTCCAGAACTTTCCCGACGGTATCGATAGACCCAGGGAAATATGCCGCGCCGTAAGAGAAGGGCTTCTCCCCCCACCAAGAAAACCCTTCCGGGAGAAGTGCCGGTGGCCTTCTGTGAGTACCATGGGCACCGCAGCCACAGAACCATAAACTGCGCGAACCTCGCCAAGGAGCTAAGGATAATTGAGGAGAACAAGAAGAAAGGAAGGGGAGGCCAGCAGAGACAGCACCATGGTAGCCAGTCCTCTCGGCCCCCAAAAACCAGAGGGACGAGGTCCACCCCGAATGGACCATAAGCAAGTCCTTCGGGGTAATCACAGGACTATTCTCAGAGTAGGGCCCCTGACCCCCAATGAGAGGAAAAGACACGTCCACGAGGTTCAACGGGAACTCCCGGACAAGAGGATACGAAGCACCAAAAAGCTCCCCAATCTACTTCACCGAGGACGATGAAGACGGAGTCCTGTACCCGCACAACGATCCACTGGTCATAAGGGCTCAGGTGAATGACCGCATGATGGAAGGAATCCTGGTCGATAGCGGGGCAGGTGCAAACGTCATTCTATCGAGGCAGTAAGGAAACTCAAATACCGGAAGATAAGATCAAGCCTTACTCAGCCGTACTGGGAGGTTTTGTAGGAGGAATCTCGGTTAATCTACAGGGAGCATCGACTCACCATACCCTAGGGCAAGGGGACGAGAGGCGCACGGAAGAGCTGACGGCCTTCATCCTTCCCGGCTCTCTGGGTACAACATGTACCTCGGGCGGCCGGGAATAAATGCCTTCAAAGCCATCTGTAGCACCCACCACCTGAAGATGAAGTACCTGACCAGGTCAGGGAAGCTCGTCACGGTAAGAGGGAGCCAGAAAGTCACGCGGGTATACGAGGTACGGATCATGGAAAACCTACCAGGAAATGAGACTGTCAAAACCGTGGGGTCTGAGAAGGAATTCAAGGGAAAGCTCCCCCTCCCCGACGAAACGGCGGAACAGTACGGGGCCCCCGCTGATCTCCCAAAGGAGGGCACGTTCGCCTGGAGCACGGAAGAGATGCCCGGGGAATAGACCCAGACGTTATCCAGCATGACCTCAACGTAGACCCCGCGCACCAGCAATCCGCCAAAGAAGAAGGGTGATCGGGGCCGAGAGGGACCAGGCTGCTCGAGAAGAAGTCCAAAAACTCCTGCAGGCGGGCTTTATCAGAGAAGTGTCTTACCCAAGTGGCTGGCGAACGAGTCATGGTAAAGAATCTAATGGGAAATGGAGAATGTGTGTGGACTTCACCGACCTGAATAAGGCATGCCCCAAATTTTTACCCATTGCCATCGATTGACCGACTGGTCGTCTCGTCGGCCCAAAGCTCCGTCCTGAGCTTCCTAGATGCATTCTCCGGGTATAACCAGATAAAGATGAACGAGAAGGACTCCGAGAAAACTTCTTTCGTCACCTCGGCAGGAGTCTTCTGCTATAAGGTGATGCCATTCGGGCTGAAAAACGCCGGCGCGACTTTCAACGAATGATAGACAAAGTGTTCCGGGAGCAACTCTCGAGAAATGTGGAAGCTTATGTGGATGACATAGTCGTGAGAAGCCCGTCCAAAGAACAACACATGAAAGACTTGGAGGAGACATTCACCACCACGCTTGACAAATTCCAAATCAAGCTAAACCCGGAGAGAAATGCGTATCGGAGTCACCAAAGGAAAATTCCTTGGTTTCATCGTTGGGCAGCGGGGAATAGAGGTTGATCCAGAAAAGACCCAGGCGATTCTCGACCTCAGCCCCCCCAGGAGCATCAAGGACGTCCAGGCCCTTAACGGGAGACCACCGCCCTAAGCAGGTTTTGTTCAAAATTGCAAGAAAAGGCAATCCCGTTTTTTATTTAACACGTTGAGAAAGAACAGCAAGTTCCAGTGGAGTCAAGAATGCAAAGAAGCCTTCGAGAAGATCAAAGAAAATGCTTCGAGAGTTACCCAAGCTGGGAGTCCCAACGCCTGGTCAAGACCTCTATCTACCTATCCGCATCGGCCTGGGCGGTGGCAGCAGTCCTAATCATGGAGGACGAAAAGAAGGAGATCCCCGTCTACTACACAGGAAAAATCCTGACTCCCGTAGAAAGACGCTACACCAATATTGAGAAGGTCTTCCTGGCCCTAGTGGTGGCGTCCCGGAAGCTGCGACCGTACTTCCAATCGCACCGAATCCTTGTAAGGACTAACTGGCCGTTGAAGCAAATAACGAACAACCCCAGTGCGTCAGGACGCATGGTAAGTTGGGCAGTTGAACTCACCCAATACGAAATCAACTTTTACCGAGGACGGCGATCAAAGCTCAGGCCCTAGCAGACTTCATAACGGAAACCAGCTTCGACCAAGAAGAAGAAAGCCACCTGCCCCATTCATCATCCAGGTAGACGGTGCTCGGTGCAAAACGGGAGTGGGAGCGGGGATTGTAGTCCAGACTCCCGACGGACGGGACATCAACTACGCCTTCCGACTGGAATTCGAAGTAACTAACAACGAGGCCGAGTACGAAGCTCTCATTCAAGGCCTAGAGGTCGCCATCGCCCTAGGTGCGACAGACCTGGAGATATACTCAGACTCCTTGCTGGTCACCCGCCAGCACGACAACATATATGAGGTAAAGGAAGAAAAGCTCTGGAAGTACTTGCTAAGGGTTCAAGAGCTAAAGGCAAGCTTCTCGAGATGTGAGTTGAAAACCTTCCTCGGACAAAAAACACCGAAGCGGACGCGCTAGCGAAGTTAGCAAGCATGGCCGAAAGGATACCAGGTAAGGTGTGGTTGGAGACAAAGACAACCCGAGCGTAGACGAGGCACAAGTCCTGGCGGCTGAGCCCCTCGTGCCAGAAGAATCTTGGATGACCCCGATCGTAGAGTACATCCTTGAAGGGAAATTGCCCTCGGAGGATAAAGAGGCCAGGACCCTGAAGCGACGAGCGGCATCATTCTTTTTCGAAGAGGGACGCCTCTACAAAAGGTCGTTCGCCAGGCCCGCCCTCAGATGCGTCACAGACGAAGAGGGAGGTGAGCTTATAAAGGAGGTACATGAAGGGGTTTGCGGAAACCACCAGGGAGAAAGAGCCACGACCCACAAAATCATGAGGCTCGGCTATTACTGGCCGAGAATGCAAAGCCACTGCAAGGAGTACATCCGGAAATGCGCCAGATGCCAGGAGCATGGCAGCAAGATACATAACCCCCGGCCGCGCAGCAGGCCATACTATCCCCATCCCGTTCGCAATGTGGGGATTGGATATCATGGCCCTTTCCCGGAAGCATCTCCCGGGAGGTTCAGGTTCGTGTATGTTGCCATCGATTACTTCACAAAATGGGTGGAAGCGATGCCAACCGTGTCCATCACAGCCAAGAGGTCGCAAGAATTCGTATGGAAGCACATTGTGTGTAGATTCGGGTTGCCAAGGATCATAAATAACCGACAATGGGACACAATTCAATTGCGACAGTTTCCGGGAGTTTTGCGAACAATGGAAAATCGAGGTAAGATTCGCGTCAGTGGCGCACCCTCAGGCCAACGGACAAGTCGAGAATGCAAACGGGCAGATCATAAAAGCGTTGAAGAAAAAGTTAGGGGGCAAGAAAGGAGGATGGGCCGAACTATTACACCAAGTCTTGTGGTCCTACCGAACGACGAAAAAGGGGCCAACTGGAGAAACACCTTTCAGGTTAACTTATGGCCTGGAGCAGTCGTTCCGGCTGAAATATGATCCCATCAATCCGTTGCGAATCTTACGACGAGCAGCTCAACGATGAAGGGGTAAAAGACGACCTGGACCTCCTTGAGGAAAGAGAGCCCATGCAGCCGCCCGGATGGTGAAAGACAAGAGAAAAGTAGAGAGGTACTTCAAGCAAAGTCAGGGAACGAAGCTTTGTCCCTGGCGAACTTGTCCTAAAAGAGGTTAAGCAGCCAAAAAGCTCGACCCCCAGTGGAAGGTCCTTACATTATCCATCAGAAGGTTGGGCGAGCTTCATACCACCTGAAGAATGTCGAGGGATATGGGTTGCCCCATTCCTGGCACGCGGAATGCCTCAAGAAATTTATGTATGTATGAAAATCGATGTAACGCATTGACAACATCAATAAGAAGTATTATAAAGAAGTTATTTTTGGAAAAATTCGAGCGCAAAAGAAACAGGATGTAATGCCCTGGAAAAGAAACACCCGGGCCAGGCCCAACAGGATGCAATGCCCTGAAAAGAAACACCCGGCCAGGCCAACAGGATGTAATGCCCTGGCAAAGAAACACCCGGGCCAGCCCAACAGGATGCAATGCCCTGAAAAAGAAACACCCGGGCCAGGCCCAACAGGATGTAATGCCCTGGCAAAGAAACAACCCGGGTCAGCCCAACAGGAGCAATGCCCTGAAAAAGAAACACCCGCCAGGCCAACAGATGTAATGCCCTGGCAAAGAAACACCCGGGCCAAGCCCTACAGGATGATGCCCTGGAAACCTTGTTATGAGTTGTCGCACTCAAGCAAGAACAAAACGAAAAACCCATCTCTGGAAACTCTAGGAGCTCTGGTCGCCTGTAACGGGTGAATCATTAGGTGTGGGACGCCACACCGTATCTCGGCTAAATTCCCCCGGCAAACTCTTCTCCCTCTCTCGGGAAAAAAGAGAAAGGGGGAATAACCGCAAGTACCGTCGCTTGGCTACCAAAAGCAAGGATAGGGAAAGAACGAACAGAAGCGCCCGGTCACTAAAAACGACCGGGCGATGACCGGAACGACCGATCGTTAAAAACAACCAAGTCGCGTCCTTAGGATAAAAGCGTGGCGACCGGTCACTCGAGCATGACCGGTCTCGCCCGCAAAGCGAATCAGCTAAAAAAAAAAGAAAAGAAAGAAGGCAATCGGTAACGCGCGTGATCGAATGCGACCGGCCGCGAAACAAAAATAACACTAACCAGCGAAATAACTGGCAGAGTAATCCCATTAATCTTTGAAAGCATGTACAATATCAAAACAAAAGAAAGAAACAAAAAAGCTAACTAAGCCTAATCTAAAACTTTCTCTGGTCTAAGTCTCTTGTACAGTATCGAGATTCGCGGGAGCAGCCCCTTGTACGCTCTCCGAAGACCCAGACCCCCCGGGGGACGATCGGAGGCCCACACCACCCTGATGCGCGGTACTCCCGGGAGGAAGAAAAGACGCTGGCCAGGGACAAGGCATGTCTCCCCCGGAAGGCGTCCGAACTTCTCAAGCACTCATAAAAGGAGGTCTTCTGCGCGACCTCTTGGAAAGACAGCTCCCGGTAAAGGCCGTCATCCATAACCTCCCCCTACCCGTGAAGAACCTCGAAACAATCTGCCGGCACGACTTCACCATCTTCCCACATTGAGAAGTGAAGGACTCCTTCAGGTGAGCAAGCTTCGTGCTCTGCTGCCGCAGGTCCTCTCGCACCTTCCGAGAGTAAGCCTCGAGGCTGGCCACTTGCTGCTCCAAGGTCTGACCGTAAGCCCGTACCGGTCGCGGCTAGCGTTTGCGGCAATCAACTCCTCCTCGAGGTCATCGATCTGCAGGTTTAACTTCTCCAGTCCCTCAATGGGATTCCCAGGCCTCGAGCCTAAGTAAAGAAGAGAAAGGAGGAAAACTTTTGTCAAAAAAGAGCAAGAAGGACAATAAGGAACGAGTGAGGAGGCGAAGAATCACCTCTCGCAGCCAGCTCGGAGTTTTCTAACCGCAGCCTAGCGGACTCTCCTCCAACACCCTTACTTTCTCTTCGGAGGAAAGCAGTTGTTCCTGCAAGCCGCAAGCTCACCAGACAACCTGTGGAGCTCGGCAGATAGCTTCTCTTTCTCGGAGGCCAGGACCTCGCCCAACCGGCCGCCTCTGCCGCCTTCGCCTCGAAAGACGACAACTCTCCCTTGAGGAGAGCATTCGCCTCAGAAGCAGAGCAAAGCTCTTGGGAAGTTTGGCCCTATCCTCAGCAAGCAACGCCTTCTCGGCGCGAAGACCCTCAACCTCTTGATTGTGGGCAGCTCGGGCCTGTCCCACCAAGTACTCCAAGTCAGAAAAGGCAGGCAACGGGCGACAGCAAACTCACTTCGTACCTTTTCAAAAGACGCGACTTCCGTCTCCAGCGACCGGACCTGACCCTTGAGGGAAAGGTTTTCTTCACGCAGCTTCTTCAACTGCTCCTCATACTTGTCGCACTGCTTTGTGCACGCCCGCGGGCATCACCCAGCTCCTTCTTCATGGAAGCGGTCTGCTCGTGCACCCGCCTGGAAATCTCCTCTTGAACATGGTCAACGAAGATGCTGTTGGAGGACCGCTCTATCTTCAATTCCTCCTAGGCATTGCGGGCCCGGCTCTCCTCCAGGCGTAGCTTCGAGAGAAGGGATTGCACGTGCACATCCACACCCTGTGCAAAGGCCGTCTGTACAAAATAAAAATAATAAGTAGAAGAAAGTAAAGGAGGAAAAGAAGCAACCCAAAGTTAAGAAAGGATGGGCCGCTCACTCGGTAGATCCCCTGCCACATATGGTTAAGCGAGGCATCCAGCGGGAAGGAGTGTCGCATAATGGCGTCCGCTCCACCCCCCCCCCGATCCTCAACCTCTCTTTGGCCACGGTCGTGGTCTTCAGAGGGGCAAAGAGGCCATCAGGAGATCCGGACCTGCGGATGGCTTCTTTCCACAGCTCGGTATAGGAGGATGACTCCGTCACGGGCAGCACAGGAAGAGGCTGACCACGGTGGTAGCACCAGCCATCCTTTGCAGACGGACCGCAGAAAGAATCACGGGCAGGCGGAGGAGGTGAAGACGGTGTGTGGCGGTCCGGCATCCTCCCTCGCCTCCGAACGAAGCTCTGAATCCGCAGGCTCCCCCTCAGCCGCACCCGGCGCAGGGCCCGCTCCGCCATCGCCGCCCCGGGTACTGAAGCCCCGGGCCCCGAGGGGGCAGTCTCCTCCAAAGGCTCCTGTTCCGGAGCGGTATCTGAAGCACCCGACTCGTCAAGATGAACTATGTCGGAGGCCTTCGTCCTTTGGCCATATGCTTCACCCTACCCTTCGAGGGAAGAGTCTTCTGACGATGCTGAGTAGGAGACAATTGACTGGGCGCCTCGACCGGGCCAGGTTGCCCAGCTCCCTCCCCGACCCTGGCCTTCTCATCCTCGGGAGCTGCAAAGCACAGAAACATACAAAACCAGGTAAAAAAAAGAGAGCTAGACATTAGCGGCAGGTAACAACCAAGGCAACGAAGAAGTAAATCAAAAAAAAGAAGAAAAGATAACAGGTGGAACACGAAGGATAAGACCGCACATGCACGCCCTCTCTCGTCCCACGGACTAAGATTAAGATCTGACCCGGGCGTAAGAGGAAGAAATACCCGACGACCGGAACCTGGACTAGTGTACCAAGTACCTGGTTGGTTTGAAGTATCAGACGACGGGCCTCTGGAGTCCGAGGGGAACCCCCTTCCCCATCCTTTGCCGGTCTCGGCTTCTTTCTGGCGATCAGCTTCGCCCCCAGACCGCTTCCGACCAACAACGACCGCCTCTTCCTCACGAAGAGCCGACTCCTCCACAGCTCCAGGGTGGCGTAGTAGTCCACCTTTCCTTCCCGGTCTTGAAGGGACACCAGCTTCCAGCTGTGAAAAGGGCCAACCTTCGCCCCGAGCTGAGGAAAATCTGCGACCAAAGGGGGTAGGTAAGTCCGGAACAAGACAAAAAACGATAAAGAAAGCAGAAAGGGGAGAGGAAAACTCTTACCCTCAGGGTGTGCAAGCGAGGCCAGGCGCGGACCGGTGAAAAAGTCCTCAACGCTCGGATGAAGGTCGGCCACCGCCTTCAGGCCCGGGACATGGTAAGCTCCGACTTCGGAACTGTGGGACTATGCAAGGAGCCCCTGATAATCGAGGGGCAATAGGCGACCCGAGATACCTCCCGGCGGGTGGGAGGATGACAAACCACCGTGCGTTCCAGTGTTGAGCGAGTTTCTTGTACTCAAAGAGTGAATATCCGGACCGACCGGATATGGTCAAGTTGTTGGAGTCGACTCTGCTGGTGAAGAACTGAACGAATTCCGTAGCAGAAAGCGCAACCCCCTTCTCGGCGCAAAGAGCAATGTAAGCGTGAAGGTGACACACCGCTTTCGGGTGAAGCTGAGCAAGCGTGCAGCAACGACGGATTAGAAACCCCATTACGAACGGGTGGGGAGGAACCGTCATCCCACGCAAAAGAAATCGGAGTACACAGCGTACCCACGACCGAAGTCGTCCAGGGGATGCGAATCTTCAGAGGGAAGGAAAATCTGCGTCCCTGTGGGAACATCCACCTTCGCGAGAAGCGAATCGAGAGCTTTCCACGTCCAGAATGCTGGGCACCGGTTCCCGAATTATTGGAATAGGCAGACTTAGGTTTTTAAGAGAGTCGGCGGAATTCCCATCGGATTAAAGCCCACGATGGCACTTTGGCGGAAACGTGAGACGATTTGGAGCTCGAAGACGCCATTGAAACAGTGAAACAAAGCAGAGAAGAAAAGGCAAAGCAGAGCGAGAGAGAGAGAAAGCGGAAATAGCAGAGAGAGCGAGAGAGAGAGAATTCGAAAGCTTGTGAAGTGCGAAAGATGGAGGAAAGAGAAAAACGTCGCTCTCCAACACCTTTTAAAAGGAGAGGGTAACACAATTTCGGAAATATTTAAAATATAAAAACAAACAAAAGGGCGCTTTTTGCAGGAAAATTGCAGAGACTCTGCACATTCTACAGTGACGGCTGGGTGTGCGCGAGACGATACAAATTCTGTAACGGCCACTTCGTACGAACACAGGCGCGTGTGTGGCACGGGCATGGCGCACGCGCATCGCACGGACCATAGGAAGTCCCATCCTTTTGTCCGAGGGAAAAAGATGGAACTTGTGGGACTGGGAGATAGGAAACGAGGAACTAAGGACCAACGAGAAAACAAAAAAGCAAAATTTTTCACCCTCACCCCACCCTCCAACCGGACCGGAAGAGCCAAGTTCTAAGTTTTAAGTTCTACTTTCTCGCAAGACGCAAAAGTAGAACTTGTGGGACTGATGAAGAGGGGAAAATATGCCCAGAAGACCCCAAAGAGAGCAACAGCCCAAAGAGCAAAGAGCAGGGAAAAGGGAGGCCAAGGCAACGACCGGGCGTCCCGTCCAGGCCCAGGGTAGCCGCAAGCACTCGACCGGTCATTAATGGACCGGGTCATCGGGAGCCTAGAAAAATAGCGTAGAGGAACGACCGGTCATGTGACGGTCGCCCATAGGAAGCATTTCGATTCGGTCATTTATAACCAGTCGCCCAGTGAAATACCCACATATTTATTACCTTAATTAATAAGGATTAAATTAAATCATGGATAATAATTGCTATAGGTATTATTGTATCAATATATAATCCAAGATGGACATTAAACGATACACCAAAAAGAGAATGTCACTAAGGAGAAATTAACTCCAAAAATCTAATATCACATGTGACATACTAAATATTACATGTAGTCTAAATAAATGATATCACTCATTAAACAACATAAATATTACATATAGTCTAAACAAATCACAAATACAATATAGATATATCCATATATATATACATTTTAAAACAAAAAAATAATAATATCACAAAGTATATTATAATACCAATTTTCTTGCCGGTTATTATGGATGGAGAAGTAAAAATAAAAAGAAAATAAATAAATAAATAAATACTACAAATAATTAGCTAACCCATAACCATAATACTAGACACATATTAACTAATGAAATATTTCAAATTCCCTCCAAACCTTTTTCTAGCCGGCTACCTACAAGAGGAAAGAGAAAGCAAGACATCATTAGTCAAATAAATAAGCATACAAAGTACAAACAAGTACAAATAAACCTCACCTCTCTTTTTACCCATGTGCACCCATCCTTTCACGTCCTGTTACAACAGCAACAAAGGGAAATTATTGCTTCACCTCCACGCTGTGTCACTACAGTCTGCAGCCTGCACCACTCCAACAATCTCTTCTTCAGTTTACTGTGCAAGTCTCATCCTTTCTCCACCTCCAAACCGGTTGAAGCAGCAGCAAGTAGAAGTGACCTCCTTCTCTTCTCCACATTCCTGCTCTTAATCCCAGTCCACTTCTACTCTTTTCTGTTGCAATAATAGCAGCAAAACAACTCCCAACTGGAGCCTTCTGCATCGACCTACAGAAGCAAGACCAGAACAACATTACAGAAAAATAAATGTAGCAGCAAGAAACAAATAGCAAAAAAAAAACGGTAATGGGCAGTCCTTCTCTTTTTCTTTTCTTCATGGTTCTACTCCTTCTTTCCCACCAGATTCTGCTCTATTGCTACCAATACAACACAGTTTAAATTCCCTGCATTCTCGGTATAGACAACAGCAGCAGAAGAGGTAGAAATAAGCAGCAACAGATCGGTAAGAGCAGTTCCTGTTTCATCACCATCCATGCACCATGTTACAGCCCACTTCCCTCCTCATGAAGCAGTGACAACCTGTACCAAAGATCCTCTTCATTTACTTACAGAAGCAAGACAGGGACAGCAAAGGAAAAAAAAAACGCAAAACCCTGCTTCTTCCCTGCTCCATGCTCGAACACCAACAGAGAAACATCAAAGGAAAACTGCCACTTCTTGCGTTTTAAACATCAGTAACAACAGGGTAAATTTCTTTTCTTTCCTGCTTTAGACTTGCATTTTCATGCAAGTTGAAGTCCACTGATCTCTCTTCTTTTTCTGTTTCTGATGCTCACACTTGAAGCCCCATCTCAGCCTTTCCTCAACCCTTTTATTGAGCTAAAACAGCAACAAAAAACACACCAAAGAGCAAGGGGTAACCATCTTAAACTTGAAGGTAAGAAAAACACACCCTAAAACACTCATCTTCTCCTCTACTATATGAGTCCGAAAATGTGATTTTTGACACTCCTCTTTCTGCCTCTATATACCCACGAATGGAGGCAGTTCACAGCCCTTTCTTTGAGCTAAAACCACCCCAAGACCACACCATGGAAGAGCTATGATACAAGGTAAAAGAGAAGTGCATTCATGGCTGCCTAGACCTTGCTTTTCACCTATTTTTCTCTACAAAAACTGACGCTAGTTCCATGGTTTTAGGAGTCCGAAAACAGCACTTATTAAACTCCTCCAAAATACAAGGTAAAGAATCACCTTTTTAATGCTCAAAAATCATGTTTAAAGCCTCCTTAACTATGTCTTTAAGTCACTAAATAAACTTCTTGTTCCTTGTGTAAATGTTGACCGCATGGTGGTTGTTCTCCCTCCTAAGCTACGTGAGCTTGAGGCTGATTTTCCAAAGGAAAAACATCAAGTTATATGAGGTAACTTGCTAAAACATGTCATAAAAACCATGATAGTGTTTAATAAATTTTTATGAACTGAAATATAACATATGGTACCTATATGTGTACAGCCGAGAGGAGATGAAGCTGATATGAACTTCCCTGTGATTATAACAAGGTAAAAACACTTAAAAACCCTTTTAAATGCATTTAAACTAATTATGTAGTAGAACTAAATTAGTGCCGAGAATATATGGAAATATGTGGGTTAATTAAACCCTAAAAAGGTGGCTTAAATTATGGTTAAGTATTTGGTGATTGAAATTAGGTGATAATGACTTATTAAAGTCAAGTTTATAAACCAATAATGAAAGCAAATGATTTAAAGAAGTAAAATATAAATCTGTACAAAAACCGAGAGCATATATGCTATTTACATCCTAAAAGTGTGGATAAAATTAATGGTTAAATATTTGATTAGTGAAACTAAGTGATAATGGCCTACTTAAGTTTATTCTATAAGTGATTAGTGAAGGAAAATAATTTAATGGTGTTATATTAAAATCTGTATGAGCCGTGAGCTATGGTGTATTTCGAGACATATTTATGGCATCTAATAGTTGGTGACATGCTATGTTTAAGCCATGTATTTAGGCATTTTTATTTATGCTTATTTTAAGCCTTGAATATTGATTATTAATTTTTGAAAGTGATTAAATGAATTATATAAAGATTCTGGTGCAAAAATTTAATTTTAGTGAATATAACCACCTTGGGACATTTTTGGTGAATATTAATGAATTTAGGTGTTACTTAAATTAAATGTAATGTTACAATATAATTTAAATAAATTTATAAGTATATAAGAAATAAAAGGGGGCTATATTATAATTACCAAAAACTATGGGTGAAAATGACTTTTAGGTTTAATAAAGTTTAAAGGGTTGTTTCGTCGGTATTTTAGAAAATTATTAGGGGAGTTTTTGAAATTAAAAGAGCTAATATGCATAATATAAAGTTTTAGGTATTAAATTGTATGTTTATGGAATAAAGAGGGATAATATGTAATAAAAAAAAAAAGAAAGAAGTTGTGGGAAGATAGTATCTTAAATCTGGCAAAATATCGGGGTACTGTCCTTAAATACATGTATATGTATATATGTGTATATTACAATGTTGGAAACCTTAGATTATAAATAATAAGGTTAGTAATGTAACAAATAAAACATATGGGATAGTTTTGTAAATGATCAAAACTATGTAGGGGAAGTATTAAGATTTTCGAAAATATGTGTACGGTTCGGAATTGTATATATATATATGTATATACATGGATATGATAATGTTTGAAAACTTTAGGTTATAAATCAATAAGGGTAGAAATGTAGCAAGTATAATATTTGGGTTGATATTGTAATTAATCAAAAATTAAATGGGGAGGATATATAGATTCCAAAATTATAACGGGCCGGTTAGAAATTAATATATGTATATATATGGACAACTTATTTTATAAAGTTGAAGAGGATATCATGTGACACTTTTTTGAAGTGTAAGAGGATATATCATTAAGAAATTAACATGGTACGAATCTATCTTGTAAACAGATACATAAAATGATGAGTCTAAATTGAGAATCATAGAGAGTATAAAACATAGTAGAAACCTTATATTATAAGGACCATGACAATGTATAAACGTATATTGTATAATCGTGAAATAAGGTTTCAATAAGAAATGTAAGAAATAACGACACAAATGAACAATATACACTTTACAGGGATGGAGAAGAAATTTAGTATGAACAACTATATAATTCATACAATATGGAATCTTGATATGGGGAGGAAAAATAATATGTGATGTTGTAAATACCTATGTACATATAGATTGTATGTAATATATGTGAGGAGGAAATATAACCAAGAACGTATATCATAATGTGGCTTGAACTATAGTGAACGCAACTACGGAAACATACAAGGGTTACGCGCATGTGCACGCATAGGCGTACAAGAATCGGGTTTAGACAATAACGTTGATCGTTAGGTAATTACCATCATGTAACGTGTAACAATATGACGATGAGTATTACATATACGTACGTACGAGCCTATAAACATACATAAATATAGATATGTATATATAAACATGTGAGTATTAATACATACACGTAAATGTAAATATATGTAAATCATACGATAATAAATAACCGTGTTGGATATCATGATAACCGAGAACCCAACCTCCATGTAGTGAGTAAAATGCAGTATCGGGTAATACGTATTCGTAAGTTAAACCGTACGACAAACTATAAGCCCGAAGACGTGGATACTGATAGTAGTTACATTTCTCAGTAGATCGGGTTGCGGGATTCAAACTCCGGGAACGTAGAGGATAGACGTGTGCTCGTTTCGCTAGCCTTGCTCGTCGGTGTACGGTATGTTGGATTCTGTGGTTTGAACCCCTGAGGGAAGCCTCGGGTTCGGGTATTGTTTGTTTATGTGATAAGAGTGATATGTGTGCTATGCATGTTGTGTGGATTAATTCCCTGATTTGTTAAGCGATTATTATTGTGCGCGACGTCTTCGGACAATATTACTATGATTTCTCAAGCGATTGGAATACTAATATTCGAGAACTTTACTCCTAATTAACCTAAGTAAAACACCTAGGAACGAGACTCGGGATCCCCAGTCTCTAGAGCTTGATACTCGAACATGACTATAACCTAGACTAATTCTAGGGAAGTACATGAGACTTCAAAGGTAATAAATGGTAAAGACTTCTCCAAGACCTAAGCATTTACCTAGGGTAGTTGATTAAGGATTAATCACATATTGGAGAGTGATGGTTGAGGTACATGGTATAGGAATCCAATTAGTTTCGACTAGTTGGTTGCGCATTGGTGATCACCGGAGTATAACGTCCGTATCGGACCGACTCCCTCTATATTTCGACGGGCCTAGATAGACTGTTGGATCTGGGTGCCGCTTTTGGCACACGGCTTCGGCCATTCATGGACGCCTTTATTAGGCAAGTGGAAGACCCGGGATCGAATGATCCTTGGCAATGAGCACCTTGTGTGTACGGGAGGACTACTGTCCAGTAAGGTTATTTACGGGTGTCCTAACATGACGCCCATTGGTATTGAGAGTAAAACTTAATTGTGACTAACATAATTTAGAGGAAATACTACGATTATCCTGGTGGAAGTAATTACGCATTCGAATAATGTGTGTTGTATACTGTATACTGTGTATATGTTTTGCTAGTTGAGTATTGTATGTGGTGTATGTACGATTCATTGATGGAATGCTAGATGCTTATTTATGGCATTTACCGTTGTCTATATAAACTGTAAAATGAACCAGCATGTAATCAACCTCATGTTCAGACGGCTAATTGACCTAAGTGACCTAAAGGGTCTAGGACAACATAGTTTAACATACTCGGCCAAGTGCTGAGCCCTCCATGGGCACCGATATTTTATGTTTCAGGTGATTGATGATTAACGCCAGAGTGCGGGATCGTGGGTAGATGACCTCGACTTTTATTACGCTTCTAGGATTATTTCATGTTAGTACGTTGTAATCTGGGAATTCTTAAGTGCTCACTTGTTATAGGTACCGGTTTGTATATAGGATAATGTAGTAAATATCTCGTTCATCACTGCGGTTAGTTGTTGTTGTCATTTGTTATTTTTGGATATGCTTCGTTACTCGCATGGGCGAGTAATGGCATGTGACACCCAAGTGAGGATTAATGTAGTTTAACTTCCGCTGTGAGACGTCTTTAATTATGTTACGAGAGTGATTATTACGGGAGCGATTATTACGGGTTTATAGAGTGGGGTGTTACAAAAGTGGTATCAGAGCGGAGTACCGCTCTGATGACGAGATATTAGGACTAAGACAGTGAGCTTAGGATTATGGGAATACGGGAAACGTTTGCGAGGTACGAAACGACTGGTCTTGAACGAACCAGTGTCTTAGTAACGCTAAATGTGTAACAATATTAGCCTTAATGGCATATTTGTGTTATTGACTACTATACGGTAAACTATCGAGTAATGATATGACATAGCGTATTACGGGTGTCGAGAAGAGGCATGTCGGGGGCGGCAGAGGTCCTGCAACCCCGAATAGCGTTGATACGGCAGTCGTCGCACTAGCTTGATGGAAGAACATCCCGGGAAACAGCAGTGGTACCCCACCCGCCGCTGCCCACACTTCGAGTATCACCCATAGAGGCAATGTAATGAATGGTACCAAGGAGACAGAAGAATTCCTCCTATTTGGAAGACCGATGTGGTTGTTGTAGTCACTGTGACATCAAGACATACAGAAGCTCTTGAGATACAATGAATCATTAAGGACCGGGGGTCCCGATAGTTACGTACTATCTAGAAGCGTACTTATACGCAGTGAAGAATATACATTAAACCTTATGTTGAAGAAGGATAAGAATCCATAGGATGAGCGGGTCAGCTTGTAATTAGACACCGAAACCCTGTCCAGTTAACCTGAGGAAAGCACACATAGGTGCACCTGAAGATCGAAAGATAGAAAAATGAGTTTTAGATGACTATTAGAATGCATAACATGCGGAACCAAGGATTGCATGGAAGTCTCTCCCAAAAAGGGAATAACTTCAACCAGATGCAACCTACATGGCTCAGTAAAACCTAACCTACAATCACAATAACCATATAAGCTTACGAGCTAAACTCCTAAAATTACTACAACACAACGCTCAAGAAGAGGAATGTCGTACCAAGGACAACTAGAGTACTCCATCTGCTAGACTTGAAGCACCACGAGGTAGCCACGTGGAACAGGATACCCCAGATTTTGTGGGAACCTTAGGCGCTGGTACTAGTACTCAGCGCGATCTATGTAACCGCACATCCTTAACTTAATGAATTGACCGCATGAACATGCGTCTGAAACCTTCTCTTACCATGAAGGAGTTTACAGCAAAACTCAGAAAGAGACTAACTCAGAGAACCTAGAAATAAAATGACCTTAGGAAACTTACCATACCTTAACGAACTGAAATAATTCCAATACTATCCTTTTCAAAACAAATCATATAAATCATACTCAAACGACAAAACGTCAATGAGACTAATAAGTACAACACCGATGATTCAACCTGCATAGCGCGCTTTCTACAACAAGCACTATAACAAGCAATATACTAACGTTTCCGTCTACCTCGCGCACTTGCTACTGCAAGTGCTGCAACTATAACTACAACTGCAATTACGACTGCAACTATAACTATAACTATAATGGCTAATACAACTTAATTCTACAAACCGTGTAGGCCACGGGTACAACACCATGGCTACCAGTAACCACCAAACATTTGTACTTATGTACAAAATTCATCACTACAACTTGTCACCCTAGGGTCACAAGACCCTTAAAATGTGAAGACCAAAACCTCGGAATGACCGAAGAGTCCGATCATTACAACTAAAGGGCATACACCAGCCCATATCAAGCTACACTCATTAAACAAAAATGAATCAATAACATCGGCTTATGAGCCAAACACCATAGCGTACTTATCAAATTATTTAATAGTTTAAAATGGACGTGGGAGGAGGAACTTGATCCGGTACAGGTCAAGGGAAGCTGAACACAAATTGGAGTGGAAGGATAGTTCAACACTGATACTGATCACATCAGGGTCGGATGATTCCTAAAACTCTCTACAAGTGGCCACAATTAATCACATTAGGAATAGACAAGGAACTGAAGTATACAACTGCAAACAGCTAAAACACATCAAACCTAATGAATAAGGTACTAAATACGAATACCCGTGAATAACCGTTCACTCCCGAATGTATGTATATAAAGAATGGTGGTGGAACATAATCAAGTAGCAATTAGGGCCGATGCTACGCTCATAACGACATACGCTAACATATCATAAATATTGGAAGAAGATAAGAATATGTTAGTCCTTAAAAAGGACCAAGATTAAACATATTACACTGCAACACCATTATTACTTAAACCAAATCGCAACCATAGGCGCGGATCGTGTTGAGCAACTAAATAATTAACACTCGGTGCATTGTCCTTACCAAGGAGTGCCATAACCAACAAGGAATGAACATATATCAAGATATAATTATACATTGTTACTCCATTTGATCACACTGATCATTGGACGAAGTTCTAAGTAAAAGGATGGCTACTGCCATTGGCGTTCCGCCAGTCAATAAGTGACAAAAGATGTACGTGTTTAGGACATGTCGTCTACCAACATGACGACTGTCAGTGATAATAACTATGTGAGTTAAACAATGGCAAACAACCTAAACGGTAATATAAGACGACAAGGCTAAACGCTATAGAGCACAAGTCTAAGTAAAAGTACTCGATGTACCATAGGAGGACACAAGTCTAGGAGAGCGAAAATACCGCCTCCGACTACCTTCCAATATATACTAATTGAACAATAGCGTCTAATATGACATGTCAAGTAATGAAAACTGGTTAAAACCATACCACAATAAAGACTTCCATAAAAAGAAGAGAACATGAGTCTTCATCATGAAATCAGGAATTACACCAAATAATGCAACCTGAATATAGGGTAAAGTTAGAAGAACTATATTACGCTCCGTAAATAACATGTATAATCTACTAACAAATGAACAAGAGTAAGAGACAATGAATGAGCGCCAAACCATGCACATGGTGACCGGGTAACAGTAATTTGAAATCAACCCATAAGTAACTCCAATAAAGGACTTACTAAGTAATGTGACACCAATACTTATCAATACGAGAGGTCGTAAATTCCTTTAAAACATCAATGAACTCTTGTCAATAAAGTAACCAGTGACAGAGGAGAAAAATCACCTTGTATCATTACATTGTAAACCCCACCATTAAGGCGAAATATCGCAAACAACTATTGAATGAAAGATGTGTGATCATACCCATTAGGTAGGGGACCCGGGGAACCAAAGAATTCCCTCGGGATACACCCCAATACCAAGTAAAAGGGAGATTGACAACAGAATACTTCACGAACGCGTGACGGACGCTACAAGTATACACAACAAGATATGGGACGACCGCACTCTATAGGAGCTTGTGGGCTTGATAGACTTACTAATAAGTTAGTTAAGTAAGTAGCAATGTACCAGTAAGGTACCCCATACATGTAGACAAGTATTGTAAGAAATGCAAGAAGTAGTCAACTCCATACCAAGATCAAATATACAAATCCAGACCAGTGCAAATAACTACCCCAGTAAATTAACGAGAAGAGTTCCAATTAAACCAACGAGATTACCAGAACCAAACCTTGAAAAT
The DNA here is from genome assembly GCA_023374045.1 of Limonium bicolor. Classification (NCBI taxonomy): domain Eukaryota; kingdom Viridiplantae; phylum Streptophyta; class Magnoliopsida; order Caryophyllales; family Plumbaginaceae; genus Limonium; species Limonium bicolor. The sequence goes on along the minus strand of CM041776.1, from coordinate 188,250,088 downwards.
AACACAACTAAGTTGTAACGCCGCAAAGGAACGGCTAACATAATAACATTAAGAAAACCTCTCGAATGAGGAGAGAGTTGATAGTCAACCTAATGAAAAGCATGTAAAACCCATTGAATGAGCGAATAAACATAAGTAAAACCCTCATAAGGTTCAATAACTACTTACATTAACACAATACTTAGCACCCAAAAGAACCTACTTAATAATGGAAATCGCCACCAGTAAGAGGGACATAAATAGAGTTACTCTCCAATAGAGTACAAGACAATATCGAATGATGTAACAATCTCATATGCCCACATTAAAGGCAACAATACGTTTTCACCCGGAAAGGGGCTGAATATAAATACACCAATATACAATAAAAGAAAGGCAAAGCTAGCACACTAGTAGAAGCCTTAAGCTATTAATCAAACGTCATAATAACTTATATCTGTCGAATCGACTAAAGTATGGTGCGCACGGAAGTGATCATTATAAACAGCCATTAGAACGAATACATTGGCAAACATAGACGAGTAAAACTCGTGTAGAACTAAAATGATGAGAAACAAGAATTGAATGAGGGCTACACAATAGCCCAGACTGTTCAAGGATACACCCTAAAATAAATATAGCGTTTAACGCTATAATCCAAACAGGAACTCATAAACATACAAATTACATTCCTGTTGAACAACATGAAAAATATAAAGGATATAGAATACACTAGAGGGAAAATGCCTCAACTGCAAAGAACATACCCATATGGGATGCCGAAAGATGCAAAGCTCAATATAAACACAACAATGGATTCCCTAGCAAAAGCAGGGAGAACAATACGAGTATTGACGTGAGAACGATATGCTAAAAATACAATACATAATATCACGACGTACATAATAAATAAATACAATTAATGAAATTACTCCGGAACAAAAACAACCTGGAGATATGGAATGACAAGAAATACCTTAGTGTATTTAAAAGCTAATACATCCAAAACTTCAGAGACTAGTGCAAGAACACTAATAACAAATGATAGCCAATGTTACACTTCACCTCAACTACAAACAAATAAGTGAAGATAATAACAATCCAAAATATATTCCGCGCTAGTAACCCAGAACATCTGGTTACGATTTAGACCTAATCGTACGCATGTACAAGTAACGATACAACACCGATTGAAATATCTCCGTTTCTAAATTAAGAAAAGACCGTGAATGACACTGTCATATTGGAAAGAGGTCAACAATAACTTGCTGCTAATAAATCATCTATAATATACCTTTAGGAACAAAAAGGGCAAACCAAGCTCTATACATGTGGGTAGCACCTCATTATGGAGCGAGAAGCGTGGTGGGCCCAATAGAACATGTTTGGGAGAGTACACAAATATTCTACGCCTTAACCAAAAGAATACGCGCCTCACCCTTCGCATATTTTCTTTTAGAACTGAGTAACTAAAGACTGACCCGTATCTTAGATATGAGAAGACTCCACTCCGAAGTTTCAATACGGAAACGAGAAAGACCAAGAACAAGACCATTAAAAGGGTCAAAGTCTGTTGGTCGAACCATGAGGTGGAAAAGGCCACATGGGAGTTGGAGAACTCCATGAGAGCCAAGTATCCAGTGCTTTTTCATAGCGACTATTGGATACTTTTGGGGTCACGGGGCGTAACCCTTTTTAAGGGGGGTAGAGCCTCTTGACATATTTAATTGTTGTGTTGTCTTTGTTGTGTTTATGCTGCTTTTTGTAGCTTGTATGTGCTTCATGCACTGGTAATATGTCGTTGTATGCACGTGCTTTAAGCACTTGTGAGATATTCTGATTATGTGATGTGCTTTTAAGCACTTGAACAATCATGTACTTATGCCCTTAGGGACCTGTGTTATATACATAATGATTTCGATGGAAAACTAGTGGTTGTATGAATGAATGGAATTGATAACACTTCGGGGACGTGTCGAGACCTTAGAATTGATAGGCCGTACTGATGAATACCTTTAAGGTTATTTTTGGTAGTTACAATACCGATTGACTTAGATGACTTCGGACGAAGTCCTTTTAAGGGGGGTAGACTGAAATACCCCACATTTTATTACCTTAATTAATAAGGATTAAATTAAATCATGGATAATAATTGCTATAGGTATTATTGTTGATCAATATATATCCAAGATGGACATTAAACGATACACCAAAAGAGAATGTCACTAAGGAGAAAATTAACTCCAAAAATCTAATATCACATGTGGACATACTAAATATTACATGTAGTCTAAATAAATGATATCACTCATTAACAAACATAAATATTACATATAGTCTAAACAAATCACAAATACAATATAGATATATCCATATATATATACATTTTAAAACAAAAAAATAATAATATCACAAAGTATTATTATAATACCAATTTTCTTGCCGGTTATTATGGATGGAGAAGTAAAAATAAAAAGAAATAAATAAATAAATAAATATACAAATAATTAGCTAACCCATAAACCATAATACTAGACACATATTAACTAATGAATATTTCAAAATTCCCTCCAAACCTTTTTCTAGCCGGCTACCTACAAGAGGAAAGAAGGAAAGCAAGACATCATAGTCAAATAAATAAGCATACAAAGTACAAACAAGTACAAATAATAAACCTCACCTTTCTCTTTTACCCATGTGCACCCATCCTTTCACGTCCTGTTACAACAGCAACAAAGGGAAATTATTGCTTCACCTCCACGCTGTGTCACTACAGTCTGCAGCCTGCACCACTCCAACAATTCTCTTCTTCAGTTTACTGTGCAAGTCTCATCCTTTCTCCACCTCCAAACCGGTTGAAGCAGCAAGTAGAAGTGACCTCCTTCTCTTCTCCACATTCCTGCTCTTAATCCCAGTCCACTTCTACTCTTTTCTGTTGCAATAATAGCAGCAAAACAACTCCCAACTGGAGCCTTCTGCATCGACCTACAGAAGCAAGACCAGAACAACATTACAGAAAAATAAATGTAGCAGCAAGAAACAAATAGCAGAAAAAAAAACGGTAATGGGCAGTCCTTCTCTTTTTCTTTTCTTCATGGTTCTACTCCTTCTTTCCCACCAGATTCTGCTCTATTGCTACCAATACAACACAGTTTAAATTCCCTGCATTCTCGGTATAGACAACAGCAGCAGAAGAGGTAGAAATAAGCAGCAACAGATCGGTAAGAGCAGTTCCTGTTTCATCACCATCCATGCACCATGTTACAGCCCACTTCCCTCCTCATGAAGCAGTGACAACCTGTACCAAAGATCCTCTTCATTTACTTACAGAAGCAAGACAGGGACAGCAAAGAAAAAAAAAAACGCAAAACCCTGCTTCTTCCCTGCTCCATGCTCGAACACCAACAGAGAAACATCAAAGGAAAACTGCCACTTCTTGCGTTTTAAACATCAGTAACAACAGGGTAAATTTCTTTTCCTTTCCTGCTTTAGACTTGCATTTTCATGCAAGTTGAAGTCCACTGATCTCTCTTCTTTTTCTGTTTCTGATGCTCACACTTGAAGCCCCATCTCAGCCTTTCCTCAACCCTTTTATTGAGCTAAAACAGCAACAAAAAACACACCAAAGAGCAAGGGGTAACCATCTTAAACTTGAAGGTAAGAAAACACACCCTAAAACACTCATCTTCTCCTCTACTATATGAGTCCGAAAATGTGATTTTTGACACTCCTCTTTCTGCCTCTATATACCCACGAATGGAGGCAGTTCACAGCCCTTTCTTTGAGCTAAAACCACCCCAAGACCACACCATGGAAGAGCTATGATACAAGGTAAAAGAGAAGTG